>JAJLXV010000058.1:0-76472 GCA_030571435.1 Myxozyma mucilagina
CATAGATCAACATAGACACATCACAAGTCTCTGGATCTTAAGATCTCATAGTCATATGTTCAATAAACTCAAAGAATGTCGCTTAAAGTAATCCATTTAGCAAAAGACTGATTACTAATAGCTTAGTATCGGTTATCAGAGACTGTATTTCTGACAAACAGTATAAATTGGCTCGATGGTTTAGTGGTATAATTCTCGCTTAGGGCATTCACTCTAAGTATAATTTGCGAGAGGTCCCGGGTTCAATTCCCGGTTGAGCCCGTATTTTTGTATTTTGCACTACAGATTTTACATACCCTAACCCGATGCTCTGGCTATAACAACAGCTAGATTCAGTTTTGCGACTCAGTCGACGCAATTCGATTTCAAATCAAGCGTGTGTATTTTAAAATATGGCGTTAAGCTGAACTGTTTCGCATTGTATGATAAGTACTAAAATAAAAACTTTGATAAAAATTTTTTCTATAAAGGTGAAAAAGATGTCTCGTTGGGACTAGTAAGTCGACACAAAAACTTCCAAATATGTTACATTTCTATAAATTATTAGCATAATTGATGCTAATCTGTATGTACTTTCCAATTAACTGATAAGAATATCTAAACCACATGCAGGTTCTTACCTTCTTTGATCATACACTGAATAAATGAGTGCTTGGGATCTTAAATCTCTACTTAGCAAACGTTGACCCCTGAAAAAATTGCTAAACAAATGAGGGATCATTGACCTTCATTTTCATGATATGTTTGCATTGATGCTGTCAACGCGATCCTGATATCATTTTGAACCCTGATCATAAATTTGGTTTATCGAAGTTTTTTGATATCAATCATGTACGAAATTAAATCTGAATCAACTGAAGACCGACATGAAGCCTTTGGACAATCATCGGAGCTAGTTTCTAAATATTTACGGCGAAAGACAGAAAATATCGAAGCATTATTAGAGTTTGCACACAGCTCACTGGAACGGAACAATGAAAAGAATTTCTTTCCAAGTATAGAAAAGTTTTTACTCGAATGGTGGTTTGATCGAGCTCATGTGGCTATGAAGGAGTAAGTTCTTCGTCTTGCATGAGTTTGGAGATACTGACAAAGTTATTAGTGTTTTGTTTTGGCAGTTATTTCCAAAACTATGGAGCTCTCTTACAATAGAGGAAAGAGATCATATATATCAAAACGAAAAGTTCTTTGAGATCTTGGATTCAATGGGGGAGTGGATTGCTGCAGACGTACCAACACGATCAGATTTCTGGTTCCTCGTTTTTGATACTCTGCAACGACTTCAAGCGGATAAAATTATTCTACGCACTACAAACCAACGAATGATGTCAATCGTGACTAGCTATATTAAAGCTGTTTCCATCAATTTAGACATCGGTGCAGATTCATGGGCTGGGCTAATATTCGCAGTTTATGATCACACGCTATATGGAGTACCAAATTATAAAAAAGTATGTCACCAATAAAAGTTTCTTTCACTTGGCTAACTTTTTTGTTGCAAGATATCACAAATAGTGTCATCGTCGAGACTGGCTACTGTGTTCACTACTCTTGGTTTGGTTCCTGAACATTCGTATTTGTATCGCCGATTAGCAGAATTTGTTCGTGACCTAGTTTACAGTCCGTCACTAATGAAAGCCTCGACTGCTCGAAGCAATAATTTGGAGAAAATTGGAGACCAAGAAGTACAAGGTCTGCAGCCGAGTGGTTTCAAGAACCTATTCGAAGCGTTGCAATTAATTCCGGACATTCACAAAAGTAGGTACAGCTTATGAACGATCTTAGTATCTGACTAATTAAAATTAGATGGCCACTTGTTGTGTCTCATTCTGGATTTAGGTATTATTAAGTTTGAGCGAACAAAACAGAAACTGCTTGTGCCCAAGTTGTGTATTGCATTTTTGGAGTTTTCCCCGGTAAATGCTAATTACTTTTTGCCTATGATCCGGAAAAGAGACGTGTCTATATCACCCGAAAGTCTGACTAAAGTCTTAGAGTGCCATGCAAATATTGATTGGGATCTTGCGATCACTATTATCGATATGGATCCTGATGCCGTGTTTCCAATTATTGAGTCAATAATCACACAACTGCGAATGGAAAGGACACAAGCCGATCCCCCTATACGCTTTATTTGCCACTTAGCTTCAGCTTATGCCAAAGTTCGTAAATTAATGGATTTTTTTGCTGTTTGGAAAGAAGAGCTGAAAATGTTAAACAATTTGGAGGATGAGAGTGTCTGGACATCTGGTCAAGTTATCGAGACAATAGCAAGGCTTGTGAAAGAGAATTGGAACTCGCGACAGATAATAAGTGCGTTGCTCCATGAAGGTGATATAGAACAAGCAGAACTACTACCTTCTATCTCGCTGGTGCTAGCCTTGACACAGAATACTGAAACTACGGATAGAAAACTAGATGATATGCTTTTGAAACTTCATATGACACTTCGAAATAAAGTATTCAAGAAGAATCTTTTTGCTTGGAGACTTCAGTATCTTCTTTTATGCTACAAGAGAGAACTGTCAGAGTATGCAGTAAATTCAGGCTTTGCTACCGCTATTGTCAAGCGTCTCGCTAGGTCTGAAAAAGTCCTTAAAAGCAAACGTGTATATTTTCTTATGTTACAGTGTTTGTTCCGGATGAGCGAGATACAAGAGTCAATCAATTTGGAAAATACTGTTGATCAATTTTTGGCGACTATTGAGCAGAAGTCAGAAAAAAGAGTTGTACAGTGGAACGGCGATTACTTAACAGTCAACAAGTTCAATTTTGTTGATGCAGCATTAAGTACAGTTATGAATCGTTGGCCGGTACTGGTCAATACCAGATTTCATAGCGATGAAATAGCTCGACTTGCTAGTGTATTTTGGAGGCATTATGAAAATGAGAACTATGTGTCTATGCTGAGCTCCGCCATTATATATGAGCAGTTGCAGCTAAAAGATGCTTTAATGACAATTTTCATGAAAAATCTTGAAGTTACTCCTTCACGTGTCCGAGAGCTGGTTGATGATGATCTGAATAATCCGATTGGAAAGGCAGAGGTTAAAAGTTCCGCTCAACATACTCTCAATGCGTTACTTCTTGTGCCACTTGAAAGCATTAAACGGCCAGTTAGAGAAAGAATACTTGATCAACTACTGATGCTTGATGAAGCAAACTCTTCTATTGTGATCGCCCGTCAAATAAGGCTACTAATGAAAAAATTGTTGGCCTTGCCCAATATGACGGCTTCGATAGTAAGTATATGCTACTTTTGCTTGTTGCAATTCACTAACTGGTAAAGCAAAATGAATGGGAAGCGATCTGGAATTTGACTATGAAGTGCAGCAAACTTGCTGATCCAGAGCTTATTGTCGATACCGCTGAAATAACTACTACAGTTTTGGAACACGCAAGTAACTTTCACTCCCCCGCCACTCGCCTTGATCTCCTGAAAAAGTTGAACAGCTGTGCTTTGGATACTATGACGAAGTCGAACAATCTTGACGTTGCCATGATTCGAACATTCACAATTTCCAGTACTTTCTTGTTTAGATTAGAGCCTGCACTTGTAACGCCAAATGTTTTACAGCAGATTGCCCTATTGTGTGAGTTTTTGAAGCACCGCTTAGTTACTGCTAGTACGAGCGAGATTCAAAATGTTCTTCTGTCTTTGAATGATCTTCTAAAAATCGTTTCGTTTAAAGACGATAATCTGTGTATAGTCAATGTTGGTGCGCTTATCTCTGAGATATTTCAGCGCTTCAATCTTGGGATAGGATCAGATCTTACGGAAATTGAATTGAAGTCACGTCTTTTGCGAACCGCCTTTGAAATTACTTGCTACATCATGCCCCAAAATACAGTCCTTGACGAGATTAGCCAGGCGTTGAGTATCACTACTATGTATATCACAATGAGTCGCATGCAGATATCAGAAGCCGGGTCTTCAATTACAAATACAGAAAGGCTATTCAAGCAGAGCGTTGCGAAATGGAGCGACGCCACGACTCAGCATGTGACTGGAGAACTTGTGGCTTTAATGACTCAAGTTGCTGACATGGGGGACATGAAGTATTTTCCTGCACTAACGGGATTTTTGACTCTTGAAAGATCGAGCCTAGCTCATCATATGACCAGAAGATTGTCGTTGCTTGTGTGCGCGCTAGTCATGAAACGACAGAAAATTGTGAATTCGCAGTATTTTATGGAGCTTCTGAAGATGCTGGAAAATGTTATTAAACAGAGACGACAGATAGTGACACCATTTACGTTTACTCAAATCTTCTTGCTTATGATTTTGTGTACATCTGAATCGGGTCCACCATTTGAAGATGAATATGACGTTGATGAAATTTTCATAGGTTTATGCTCTGTCACATCGGCGATGATCTTGAATTTAGGACGAAATTTTCGAGGCCGTCATCATTTAATGATTAGGTTGCTTCAGAATCTTCTGTACTGTTTATATGACTCGCCCAAAGCTAAAATTATTCGGACTGGATCTCGTCAATGGAAGCGAGCATCATGGCTGAAGGATGGCGCTTCGTGTTCCGAAAAAAGTGCGATTGTTTTTTCACGTTTACTTTCAGGCTTCTGCAATCCTTCTCCTCAGTCTTTAAGTTTAGGGAGTCGAAAACGTCACCGAGCTGAAAAAGATCAAGAAAGGCGAGTTGAGACATCTTTATCTTCTAGTTCAGGGGCCTCGAGACGAGCATTATCTAAACACGTCCCATTTATCATTACTGAGTACTGTTATGCATCTTCACACTTAATTTTCAAACCGGAAATTCATCATGCGTTAATGCCGGGGCTTTACTCAGTTTTGGATATAATGGGTGAGCACGAACTCAATATCACCAACGCGTCAATAGATTCTACTGGACGAGCATTGTTTAGACGATTATACGAGGATTATGAAAAGTTTGGAAAGTGGAAAGAGGATTAAAAAGGGATATAGAATTACTGATCTTGCTCAAGTAACTCATGTGTTCGCTGCTAATTCAGTACAGAGGAATGAATTTGCCCTAACTAGCTGTAAATAAATAATTACTTGATGTAGATGATAACCGTGCGGCTTTTTTTCAATTGTAGAACAGATCAGGAATTAGTTACTGAATGCACCTTTTCCATTTTCAAATAAATTCAAGATGCCTGTAGCGCAAAAACGAATTCTGCTCGATATAGGTATAAATTTTTTTGATGAGACTGTTGAGCTGTAAACTAACCAGTTTTGCTATGTGAAGAGGGAACTGTCTGTGCAATTTCATTCGTGAAAGAGACTTTAGTACGTTTTTTGAAGATGATGATGCAACATTGACATAACTCAAACACAATTAGTTCCCTTACTTTCTGAAAGTTATCCCGGATGTTCTAAAACTTCATTTTTCACCGAATCCACCTCCAGATCTTCAGCCATTTATCGATGCATTTCCCCCAAATACCCGAACTTCTTTTGAGAAATTACATGACCATATTAGAGAGTTAACTTTGGCGGACAAAAAAGTCTCAGAGCTGAAAGGATTACAAGGATATGTCTGGCGACGAGGTTATGAAACTGGCGAACTTAAAGCACCACTTTTTGACGATGTTTATAAAGCATTTGAGCGATGGTCGTCGCCCGATTTTCATAAATCTATATACATCTACTCATCTGGATCAGTAGATGCGCAAATACTACTTTTCAGTCACACAGAAAAGGGAAATCTGACGAATTCAATTCAAGGATATTTTGACACCGTTAACGCGGGCATGAAGCAATCTAAAGAGTCGTATCAAAAAATTGCACAGATCATTGCAGAAGGGGAAGATTCACACAATATTCTATTTTTGAGCGACAATGTAGGAGGTGAGTTTAATATTGCTGACGATGCGTTTAATGTAGTAGCTAATACTTGGAATCAGAGGTGAAAGCAGCTAAAGATGCAGGCCTTGAATCATTCATAGTTGATCGACCCGGCAACGCACCTCTATCAGATGATGAGCGCAGCTCATATCATGTAATTAAGACTTTTGATAGTCTCTTCTAATGATTTAATATGTAGTAAAGTGCAATTACAGGCGAAGAAAACTTTTGTATTCAAATAAAGCAATAACACCAAGTAAAAAAACTCAGAGAAACCAATAACCAGAACATATAATTACAACTGCACAATTGTGCATACCATTAGACCGATAAAACGACGAAAATGCAACGTCTAAATTGAAGAAATATTTAGAAACGGATAATATTCTTACGGAGTTCACAATCGAAATGCATCCTTTACTACCACCTTTCATAATCTAACGAGGAAAAGCTCAATGAATTCTATAACTCAAGCATGCACATGATACTCTTCTGAGAACGTTCCGCTTCACATTCAACGCTTGAACGTTTAAGTGTAAGTTTCAATCAAAGTGTCTCTCATCGATCCCGTAATAGCACCTTGCTGAGCATCTTGAAGTTTGAAAATACTCTCTACCACACTGAGTTCAGGAGCCGTTGTATCCAATCCAGCAACAGCAAGCCAATCATTAACGATCATACCCGCACCAACGACCGCTGAACCACGATTGATACTTCCAGCGACTAAAGGTACTTGTAAAAGCGACGACAACTCGTCTTGGTCCTGTATAGAAGTCTTTGGATGCACAAGACCACCTTGATTGCTTAACGCACAGTATGAGCCGACTAAAACATTGTCGGCAATGGTCTGTCTAAACACTTCGACGCCCAATACATCCGAAATCAACTCTTCTGTTTCTCTTTCTATGTCCGGATGGACAAGGGCAACGTAGTCATTACAGCAAATAACATTTCCCAGTGCCGAAAGACGTTCCTCGACACGCTGAATCCGTACACTATCTGGTAATGAATTTCGCAAATGTTGCAATTCTTGATCGGTAGTAGAAGTTGGGACTAAAAGCCCTCGTCGGTTACTTTAAAAGGAATTAGAGTGTGACCAATATGCTGTCAATAAATTTTGATCACGTACCCAGCAGTCAATCTTCCAATAATTCTAGTGCCTCCGATTGTTGTGTGACATATGGGGATAACATCTCCAAGCTCAGCCTCGAGAACACTGAAGAAAATTAGCAATCCTCTGACAATGGTTTCATAAAACAATTCGATACCTGTAGAAATTTTCAGATGCGCCTACCGCAACAAGTGAGTAGGAGTTAGTAAGAGTGCTAAAAACACCAATTCTGTGAAGCAAGTATTAGAAATCATTCCCGCAATATCTAGTATTGCAGCCATCTATCCTTCAGCAGAGAAGTTCACGAAGGTATGTGGCAGCGATTCGAAAATCTAAACACGTACTCATTGGAGTTTTCAAACTGAGATTGCAAGGTTAGTTCTTCATTCAACTTGCACTACTTAAAAGTATCACCAGGCTTGGTGTAAATCAACATACCTGTGCACGAACAGCCATTTTAGATGTCCTGAAATTATTCCAAATGGGCGACAAATATTACTTTAAAAAGTCGCGATACACAAAAAAGAATTATCTGTTACACGTAGTGTCCACACAGTGAACAGAAACAAAAGCGACTTGAGTAAAACTTGAAAGCAAAAAACTCAACTATTTATCAACTTCGCCGTTAACTAGACGAATTTTTTTTCTATACTGGGAAAAGTGGTTAGGGCTGCAAAGCTTTTGGTTTGAAAGCAAGTCAAATGACGTCATAGTAGGAGCAAGCAATTGGGCAGTGGCGGCCAATGGAGTTCTGTACGCGTATTGTTTTGCCAGGTCGGTATGACTCCTAAATCGATATGTACGTTAATTAACATGAAAAAGATTTCTTTTGAAGTTCAGGATTAGTACGTTAGCTATATTTTCGACTATCATTGAGAATGAGTCACTGTGGTCACAGAACAGTGTACGCTGCTATTGGGAATTACTACTGAAGTAAACTATGACCAAAAACGTTTCAGTTGCATTTACTTCACATCTCTTTTGTTCAAATTCATCTATTTCGAAGGCGTAATACTTACTTAAATAATGGCTTGCGTCAAGCGCCAAATACTTTACCAATGGCTTCAACCAATAAGTCGGCATGTTTTTCTTCGAAAACCAATGCTATAAGGTGGTTAGCGACTTGATATATATCTCAAATTAAATGATACTCACTTGGTCTCAATCGTACTGAATGAGCGCCACAGCCTCCGATGTTGACGCCGGCAGACTTCATGTCGAGCAAAAACTTGTTACGTGCTGCCAGATCAGGAGCGTCCCAAGCAATGAACGTACCACGATCTTTTCCTCGAAGATTGGACATTTTGTCAGGATACTTTGCCTGCAAACCTTTAAGTTGGTTGTACAAGTAGGCTCCGACTCTTTTAGCTTGTGCAACGAGATCTTTGTCTTTGATCTCTTGCACAATTCTTCGAGCAATCAATGCTTTCGATGGATCACCACACCATGTATTGAATTGTCTGAAGGGCTGTTGTGGTCGTAAATCGTCAATTCCGTAGAAAAATCCAGCAGCTTGAAACTTCTTGGAAAAAGTCACCATGTCAGGAGGTGATGGAAGATTCCATTGCTCATGTGCCCAGAAGGTGCCCGATGCAGCAACGCCGGTCTGAACCTCGTCAACAATTAGTAAAACACCACGCTTCTTGGTGATTTCTCGAAGTTGTTGGAAAAAATAGGGTGTTGCGTGATTATCACCACCCTCAGATTGAATCGGCTCCACAACAACAGCCGAAACGCGATCTTTCCATTCTTCCAGAATTAGCTCCAGCTCAGTCAGACACGCGTCCTCTTCTTTTCGATTGTATTCTTGATTTTCATCCAGAGGGTATTTGAGAGCGGGAAAGGGAGCTTTTGGCCATTTAAAAGCAGGAATATCAAGCTTGTGAATTGGGTTCGATCTGGTAGTTGAAAGTGATCCGAATAATCGGCCATGGAATGCCTTTTCGAATGACAGAATAGCCAAATCTGGGGATCCGGGAGCACTATTCAGCATTGTCGAAGCCTTCTCCGAATCTGAGAAGTCGGTTCCTTTGCCGCGCTGTTGTAGACGATGGTAAATAAAGGCAGCTTTGTAAGCCGCCTCGTTGGCGTCGCTTCCAGACATGGATGTCCAGATCTTGTCAAGACCAGGGGGAGCTGCTGCTAATAAACCTTCACGCAGAGTCGATTCCCATTCAACGCTCGGAAAGTTACCAAGGGCCGGCCGGTTGACAAGGGCGCTTATCATCTCTGGTGACTTAGCGACCTCAATGAGTGCCGGATTGTTGTATCCTAGAGCGATGGAGGCAATTTGAGCGTAAACATCGAGATAGTAGTTGCCATCTGCATCGCATATGTAATTACCAATACTGCGTTGATAGTCACAAAGCATGTATGCGGCACGAGTGTCAAATACTTCGTCAAGAGATTTCAAACTCTTGACCGAGACGGGGCCGGGGAAAGAAGTCTTTAGACGAGGCTGCGCGGGCTCGTCAGGAAAGTACAAATCCGCGACCGACTTTGCTGAATCTGTCGTGACTGAAGACATTTCGAATATGATAGTCAAAGTATTCTAGGTAGCTGATATCACAAGCGAATCAGAAAAAGTTTGGTGCATTGACGGGCTTTTAAAAGATTGCAAACTTGTTGGCATTACCGGTTAAAAAAATTAAGCTCTCGGACGCCGCGCGTTGGGCGATGAAGGCAATACGCTAGCGACTGAGACTAAACCTAAAAAGGTATCGTGACAGTGCACAGGCCATTTGACTCTCTTTAGGAGCCTCACATGACGACTAATGATGATCATAAACAGGATTCTAGAAGTTCATGAAAACGCTCAGAAGATCCAGATAATCTATGGACAAAAATAAATAAACAATTGTAGACAGTCTATAATTTATCTAAAACAAAACAGACATTTTTTTTCTATTAAAAAAGTCTAAAAAGGCTGGGTGTAATTTGGATGGTTCTAGTAGGAGCTGGAACCTATGATTTCATTTGCTTCCAAATTTGCCTCTGATACTATACACATGATTCGATTTTTCTAAATTATATTCTTTATGGTTCTCAGTGATTAATTTAGCTTTTCTCTTTATTGCACATTTACCGGAATAGAATAAACTGGACAACATTAATTAGTTAACGCCATATTCAGGGCGGAACAGTCGGAACCTGAACTTTCAGAGCACGATGTTGCCCTGATTGGTTTATCTTCACTTTAGCTAGTCAGTCGATCACTTGGAATTGCTCAACAATCAATTCTAAGATATCACAGATTTGAAAAACACTGCAAATAAGTCATTCTTATTGTGAAATTGACTGCGTCAACATGCGGTCTAGTTAGTATCGACCATTAAACCCTTACCCAAACAGTTGGCATGCAAGACAGTTAAATGAAACGAATTACACAGTATTCTGCTTAAAGATGTCGATTTTGAGTACTGTTTTTCAATAGTCTCTAATTCATTTTTGGGTCAATTCTTTCTAGATTTTTTTGAATGTATCACTAGATACGTGTACAATTCAATTGGAATGAGAGGGCTGCGTTTACTCTGTTAAAATCAACGTTCATCTAATTCTGAGCCAGTGCTACGCCGCTTAAAACGACGATTGTGTGGCACAATCATGTCATGGAAACTTAGCTACTTAGTGCTTTTGGTCGTCAGACTATATTTCACTCTCAGCCCTTCTTATATTCATCCTGATGAGCATTTCCAAGGACCTGAAGTTATCGCAGGTAGTTTTCTTTATGCTTTCCTCAACTTCTGATACGATGCTAAAATACGCCATTAAGCTTCTGTGTTTGGATGGAATACGACTCGGACTTGGGAATTTATGAGTGAGACCCCAATCCGAAGCGTAACTCCACTTTGGGTAGCGTATGGAATTCCAATGACAATCATTCGCTTCTTTCAGGGTCGTATGTGCCTCCAGTACCCAGAATTGCATCGATTCATTGACAATTCCTGACAGAGAACGCCAATCCCCTATTCGTCTATTACTTCATTCGAATTTTTTTCTATGGCTTATCTATTATACTGGGTACGTTTATGTTGCACACATAAGACCGACAGGATTAGAGCTCTAATTCTTTGCAGAAGACAAAGCATTACAAGAGCTCGGAAATACGAAAAAATTGCAAGCGCACAATTTAATAGCTGTTGCAAGCTCTTATGTCTCATGGACATTTCAAACGCATACATTTTCGAATTCTGTGGAAACAATTGTACTTGTTTGGACCCTTGTTTTTACCAAGCGATTAACAAATGAAACCTCAAAGGTAGTATTTTGATATCTGGCTTAACTTCTACTAATGATGGATAGCGCTATTCCCGCTTTTGGTCTTGTATTATATTAGGAATTTTAATAGTATTTGGAATTTTCAACCGCATCACCTTCCCTGCGTTTTTACTGTTACCTTTTTTACATTTTATTTCTCATCTTTACAAAAAGTGCGTTCTTATGTATTTATGCCGGTTTCCTACTAATGTCCGTTTAGCCCATCCTCCATTGTTTTTATATCCATATCCGGACTCATCACCAGCGTGGTCGCAATATATGTTGATACATGGTATTATGAATCGTCAGATATCGTTATAGCTCCTCTCAACAACTTTATCTACAATTCTGATGTCAGCAATCTTGCTTCACATGGGTTGCATGCGCGTTACACTCACATTCTTGTTAATTTGCCTCAGCTTTTAGGGCCTTACTTATTGTTTATAAGGCCAAACCTGTCACTTTCTTTTCTTTCTGCTGTGTCTGGTACACTAATTTTATCGCTCTTCAAGCACCAGGAAGCTCGATTTCTTTTACCAGCTGTACCCCTCTATCTTAGTTCTACAAAAATACCTGGTACTCTTCTGGATCATCGCATCAGACGCCGAGTGTTACTTTCTATATTTGCAATTTTCAATATAATACTTGCGTTAATTTTTGGTGTATTTCATCAAGGCGGAATTGTCGCAACACAGTCAGTGCATATTGCACCTCGTATGGAGACCACAAGCGACATAATCTGGTGGAAGACGTATTCACCTCCTGATTGGCTTCTGGGACAAAAGTCGGAGTTAATCGGTTTTAGACATCGTGGTAGTATTACCAATGTGACTATAGTCAACGACTTGGTTTCAAAATCTACAAATGTAAATGGGGTACATCTGTGGGATGTAATGGGCTCCGACGTTGAAATAGTGGCTGAGTTACTATTCACCATCTGGACGACCAGACAGGAAAATTCAGACGCGGATGTAATGATAGTCGCACCTTTGTCTGCAAGCGGCTTGTATCTCCTCTTGGATAATCCGAAATACCCATACAGTCTACGATTAGATTTCAGTTATTCAAAGCATATCAATTTGGATGACATAGGGCTAGATTATGATGAGATTCGTTATTACGAGAAGCTGGATGGTAATGAGAAAATACCGGATGTCTTGGAAGACGTTCGACTATGGGAAAAGTTTACGGCGATAGCAAACCAAAATCGACCAGGACTCGGAGTCTGGACGATGAAAACGCGTAATGTTACATAACAGCAGATTTCTTCAATAGATGACAAGCTCCTGGTATATGGAGCATCGATAGGATGTTGATTTTTTTATTCCATGTGCTAAAAGAATGCATTTAGAGTGAGCCATATTAGTCGTAGTCGTAATTTGTTTTGTTAACCAGGATTTAGCCGTGAGGTCTCACATGACGCATGTATTTACCAAAACAAGGGCACGTACTATTAAGTTAGATTTTCTTCTTTATTTATTACACAACACTCAACTGCTTAATATTGATTATTGTGAATGATCTGAATAGTGTGGGGACTGCCTTTGACTGAGCTATCAAACTAAAGAGACCTATAAGTTTAACTGCAACTTTCAAGTTTCCCCCTACGTTTTGATAAGTTGCGATAGGTTTCAATTTATATCACTACTCTTTGACAGGCAGAAAGAATTTGTGGGCATGTTTTATTTATGAAACAGAGCCAAAACGGACTCAAAACAGTTCTCAAAACAGGACAGAATTTCTATTATCAATTCAAGTTCGTATAATCAGTTGAAACAAGCAGCTGTCATCGTGATGGACTCGGATGTAATGCCGCCTATCAAGATCTTTTGACATACATAGAAGATTGCCTATTAATATTGGAGTATACCCATGATGACTTTCTCTCTCAAATTCCGATTGGTAAACAAGTAAACCTCATTCTGTTGCTGTTTGCTGCATTTTCTTTCTATCCCAGAAAGTGAGTGCAATTTATAAAGGATTGGAAAAAGCAAATTTAAGGTTCTGCCAAGACAAGATTGACTAGTGCAAATAAAACCACGCGAGAGCCAAATGACTCTTTTCACTGAACCTTCGTACCGAACATTGCAACGTTTTAGACAATCAAACACTCAAATTTGAGCACAATGCTGTCTACTTGTTTTAGCGAGTAACTTGAAATTCATGCAAACATTGAGATTTACGTATTGGTTGCTTTTTGACGCGAAATTGCATATGCAGCTCAAAAACATTAGAGAAGCGCCACAAAAAGGTTCTTTGGCGCACGAGCCTCACGAGGCTAGATCACATCGTACCTGCAATGCGTAGGATTCACACGCGAGGTCACCTATTCTAATTATCGCACATCAAACTGGAACACGAGGTTGCGTGAGCAAAGTTTGCCTATCAAGCATTCTTTGCATCAGTCAAAATCTGAGAAGCAGCCCAACAGCTATTGGGTAGGGGATTATCGGACGGCCGTGATACAGTTGGACTAGTCAAACAAACTGCCATACATTAACGTTATATACAATAAACTACTTTCAGCCTCTGATTCTTCCCAGTTTCGCACTCTTCCGTCTATTCAGCGACCTGCTCACGTTGACTCCAAGGGCGGAATTAGCATTGTAAGGAGTCTGAACAGAATACACGTTCTGGTCGTACATTTCTTGAGGCTGTGGCTGCTGCAATAATTGTGGCTGATGTATCTGCTGTCCTTGGTGCGGATGTAGCTGTGGTGCTTGTGGCTGAGATGGCTGTCTCAGATGTGGCTGCTGTTGCAGTTCCTGCTCACGAGGGTGAGGGTGAAACGGAGGAAGTTGCTGAGGTTGCTGTGGTGCAGAGTACTGCTGTTGATATGCTATCTCTTGCTGCTGCTGAGAATACTGCTGATAGTATCCATTCATGTTTGTTGCTAACTGTGGAGCTGGTTGCTGTTGGTACCTATATTCCTGCTGTACTTGTGGTTGACCGTTTGAAGCTTGTGGAGCAGACGTATATTCCATCGTAGAACTGTATACAGACGTAGTATTTGCATGTTGATATGGACGAGGAGAATTTTTAGGCTAGATAAAACCTCATTAGCAATTTCAATACAGCAAGCAGTTCTGGTACATACTGAATAATATTGCTGCTGTTGGGTATAGTAAGCAGGTTGATGATGTTGAATGAACGGTTGATTCTGAGCTGGTGGTCTTGGTGTATACTGATTCAGTGTTGATTGCTGAGTTTGATATTGAGGATATGCTGCAGAATACTGCTGAGGTTGTTGTGGTTGAATTTGAGTCGGAGCTTGTTGCATTAATTGCTGCCGTTGAGTGGGATCTTCATGTGATGTCATCTGCGCATGCGTAGACATTACAGGCTGTGTAGATGTACCATATACCGCAGACCCTTGATATTGTTGTAAAGGCTGCATTCCCTGTAAAGAGTATGGCGCTGTAACTTGCTGGAAAGGTACAGGGGAGGCATAATAGTTGGCGGGAGGAGCATATTGTTGATCTTGGGCCATAGGAATATAACCCCGTGAGTCATTTGATTGCTGATACGTAGCATATTCTGTACTATTTGTAACATTTTGCTGGTATCCATAGGTAGCAGGTTGGTAAGAAGGAGTCGGTTGTGAATAGTTTGAGTAAGGCATTTGAGCACTAGGCACCTGATACACAGCAGAGGGTATTTGTTGCGATGCTGGAGATGGAGGTTGTATCCTTGGGGTTTGCATACCGTAGCGTGGAGCTACCTGAGTAGATTGTTCGGGTTTTGATGACTGTGTAGCATGAGTCAAGTCTTGAACTTTCGAAGATTTGTTTGAACCTTTCGTTGAAGATGCGTGAGATTTATTATCATTCTTGCGTCGATCGCTTTTGGAAGAAGATTTAGAAGTCGAATCTTTCACTGGATCTCTTTGTATTGATGATACAATTGTCGTTTGGTCTGAAGTTTTTGATGTAACTTTGACAGCTCTATCATCAAGCTCAACTTCGACAGCTGCAGCAAATAAGGAGAACATAGCGTCTCCGTAAGGATCAAGCTGTCGCAACCGAAGAGCTCTGGCATTGAGAAGACTGTCCACCATACTAGCGAACATTGGATCTTTCGAAAAATACTCTGACCCGGAAAGCTCATCTGAATCAGATGAAGTGTCTGAAACTGTTGCTGTCATTTTCACAGGTGCCAGCTCTTCAGTTTCTTCAATAGGTCTCTTCAGCAGTTGTAGATCACTAGCAATCTCGTTAGTTTCTAGCCCATCAACAGTTATTTTCCACTGCGCTCTGCTAGCTTGCTTTGATAAACATTTGGCTTCAATAGCTGTCGGTCTTCCCATATCGTATTCAAGCCCATTGTCGTCGACAAACCATCTATCTACCGAGGCAGTCAAAATACTTTCGTTCACACTATTGAATAATATATGCTCCCGCTCCAAAGCCTCAATTCTTTGCGAGGTCTTACGTATCATTCTTTGCTGTAGCTCATGCTTCCTATCTAAAAACTGTCGGTGTATTATCTCACGTTGTCGCTCCGTTTCTCGAAGAATATAGTCATGTTTCAGTTTTCGCTTGGAATCGATAGCCTGTAGTTTAGGCCAACGAGCTGCCTTTACCATATATTTCCGTTCAAGAAAATCAGGCTTGCGTTTGTTTTTGTTGGAGTGCAAACGCTCATAATTCTTCAGATGATCAATACCATCATCTAAAACATCTGCAAATTGACTTGCATATTTTTGATGCAACTCTAAAAGGTGTTTTTGCCGATGCTGTATCAGTTCTAGCGTGTTAAATGAAATAGAATCCTTTTCTAGACGATACAGGTCAGTTTGTGATTATTGAAAAAGTAGTTCACTTACGACCCGCAGCAGTTGTCTTTTCAGTATCAACTGCACGCCGAGACGACCGGTTCTCACAGACAATTAATGGCTGGAGAGCGTTAGCTGAACCCGACAAGTTAGACTTCACTGACGACCGCCGCCCGATGCGGACGCTCGTCATCCTTAAGGACTAAGCTCGAGCAGAGATGGAGGAAGACAAAACTCAGAGTGGAAATTGTAACAAGAGCAGAGTGTGGCCACAGCGAGGCGAGCATACGAAGGTTCAAGGAGTACTGGTGGTATGTACCGATGAACTGCCTTTTCTCACTCTTTTTTCAATACAGCACCATCTCGGATTACAATAAAATAAAATTTAAAGCCAAACTTGCTGTGAACATAAATTTTTACAAAAGCATTATTCATTGTAATTTAAATATTTACTAATTACAGTATAAAGGAATAAGAGGTGTTACTTTACTGACCGCGGTACCCGCATCGGTACATCACAAGTAAAGTTTAAACTAAATGCGCCCTGAACATTGCTTCTTGCACATAGCACAAGCTCCGGATCTATCGTTCATGCAATTTATGAACAGAAAAATGTTTCAGTGAACCGAATTACTTGAATCTGCGATACCTTAAAGCTGCCACAGCAATATATTGGATAGATTGTTTACTTCGACCACGACAGTATTTCAACAAAGGCTACGCTGATAATGAAGTTAAGGTTCATCACGTATATGACCAGGGCTTCGGCGACCAACACAGATGATGACATAATAGTGATTAGTGTATATTAGTCATCACACAACATATGTTTAAAAACAAGTTTTTATGAAGCAAGTAATATGTTAAGTTTGAAGAAGATCAAAATGAATTTTCTTGATGAAAATGATGCGGTTGTAGCGCAGCAGCAAGTACGTCGGCAATGATTCTGAAATGGGCTATTGGTAGGTGATGTGACCACAAACCCCTCACAGTCATCAACTTTCGCGAAGTCGTCATCGATTTCTCTAACCGCTCCGCTCTTTGTTCTATAACTCAATATTGACTCCACTTCACTGTCTCCATCATTGATTACCATTTCAAAGCTTTGATTGATTAATTAAAAGAAAAAATGGTTACTCTTATTTCTTCTGATGGTGAACTTTACACTGTTCGTATGTGCTTCCACCTTCTTTGACTAAGGAATTAGCCTCGAGGCGACATCTATGAGATAAGGCTAGCATTCATACTTGTTTCCTTTCCCCCCTAGTGTCTTACTTGTTCATATTCCATTTTGAAAGCTGTATCTAACTGCTCTTACTCTTATAGCCAAGGATGTTGCGGAACGGTCAATTTTGATCAAGAACATGATTGAAGGTACTGAAACTCACAGTCGCGTACAGTGCCACAGCGATTAATATTGTCTTTAATATAGATGTTGGCGATTCTTCGGCTGAAATCCCAATTCCAAATGTATTGAAAGATATTACTGTTTGACTGCATCAAGGATTCATCCGTATTGACTTGCTTTAGGTGACCGCTAGCGTTTTGAAGAAGGTGCTTGAGTGGTGCGAGCATCATAGAGCTGATCCCGCACCCAGCAACGACGACGATTTCGATTTCCGCAAGAAATCTACCGATATCGACGAGTGGGATCAGAAATTCATGCAAGTTGATCAGGAAATGCTTTTCGAAATCATTCTCGTAAGTGCCACAAATATTTGATAATTTTTGAATTGTAAAATAACATTTGCCGCAATCGGTTAGGCCGCAAACTATCTCGACATCAAAGCGCTCCTTGAAGTCGGGTGCAAGACTGTTGCCAATATGATTAAGGGTAAATCGCCCGAAGAGATTCGTCGTACGTTCAACATTGTTAATGATTTCACTCCGGAGGAAGAGGCCCAAATTCGCAGAGAAAACGAATGGGCTGAAGATAGATAGGTTGATGAAGGCGTTACTATCAAAAGGAAACAGGGTGCTTGTTAATGCTATTAGCTTTTTTGTATGGGATTTCTGAAGGTTTCGTCAGCTCTAATTGCTGGCGTAGGATTGCTTATTTTCAATATGATTTTTTGACACTATAAAGCTAGACACGATGACACTATGAAGTTCATAATGGCAAATCATAAAACTTTCAAGATACAGTTTCAGATAGTTCAGTCCAATTTCTTGCATTGAATTTACAGATTTGCCGCTGACGTACAATTTATACCTATTGAAAAGCTCCTAAATTTCTTTTCCGCTTAATTTCTAGAGCTCTTGCTATAATCACGATAAAGCTAAAATCACATTGAATTCTATCAAACTAATATACAACCAATCAGTCACACTATGTGTGAAGCCAAATTTAATACATCAACGGGTATATCGCTGCAAAACCAAGAAATGCATCGCAGCAATGTATGCTGCTATTAAACCTCCCCTCTTCTTTACCACTCAAACCACACTTATGTAAGTAGTAATTCTAATAACAGTAAAAAAAATAAGTCTTATCTTATGCTCCCGGTCTAATGATTAACTACCTTTCATCTAGTTTTAAGGTTGCTATGCTGCGCGGAGAGACAAATCGCGGCCAGAGCAGATATGAGCCGCACCATGGTCAATTCTCTATAGCGGCCACCACCACCATTTAGAATCTGTCGGAGGCGTTATGGCGTCCTGCAACAAAAAGCGAATGTTAGTGAAAAAGTCATACAAAGATTGACGCAAACAATTGCATACCTCTGGAGTATTGTTGGAAGGACTTTTATCTTTGTCCGAAGCAGACGCTGTAGACAGTACGTCATTGGAGCTAAGAGTGGAGCTTTCAGGAGAAGTCTCAACGGTCAAATTTTTGGTGCCGGGCGACGATACAGAGCGCAAAGCGGTCAAAGAGCTATTTAGCTGACCTTTTTGTGGCATTGATAATGTCTGTGTAGCTGACGACGCTGGTGAATTAGCATTGACCGACGTATTCACAGCTAACGAAGCAGAAATTGTGGATGTAGAGAATGTAGATGCTGCTAAACTCGGGTTACCGGTTTCTGGAGCTGTCAGTAACGAAGAACAAAATGAAAACTCGAAAGTGTCGGGCTCTTCGTCAACGATTCCAGTCTTGGTTCTATACCAAAACTCTTTGGGGTCGGCTAAGCATTCTCCGACCGTAACAACTAGAAACGTCGTTAGAAAAACCACGATACGATAATTTGTGTACTTACATTTGTAACCAAGTGATTGTGCCTCTTCAATGAAGTATGATGTGAAGTTGTAAACTGTTTGCCAATGTATATCGTTTGTGATAGTCAAAAGGTCATCTTGAGAGGCATCGAGCTTCTCAAGTGTATTGCGAATAATATCCTTACTATTTTGTATTAAGGAAGCTGAGTCGTGAAAATAATCCTCAGTATCCATGTCAAACAAAATAGCATGATAACCTAATTCGTTCAACACCTGTAAGCAGGTTGTATCGCATTTTGAATATGGAGGACGAAAGTATGTAGGAAATTTTCCAAGAATTGTGTAAAGTGCCATCTCGTTTTTCCAGAGTTCATTTCTCATTTGGTATGGTTGAAGGTCATTAAAATTTGCGTGGGACCAAGAATGAGAAGCAATCTGATGACCAGCATCATGGGCTTTAGTAATAACATCTGCCCAATAGATATCAATCTCACCCTTTCCAAGATTATTTCCAGTCACAAAAAAAGTAGCTTTCACAGAGTGGTTTGCAAGGAGATCAAGTAGATCAGAAGTATATTTGTAAGGACCATCATCAACTGTTTAAAGTTAGCAAAATCAGTTTTATTCGTGTACATATTAAAAATTCTTACACGTTAATGCAATATGACCAGCGTCATGACAATCGTTAATTAGAGTGCCATAAGGAACATCTCCAAACAGCTCGCGAGGTATTCCTGACGTATTGAAACCACTGGGTACAACATCCTCGTCACAAAATCCATAAGAGGTTTGGCAACCTGGGGAAGCACAATAATCAACTGACGTACCGCAGTATCCTGCGGGTGAGCAGCATTCACCAGTAGGACAAATATAACCATTGTGTGTAGGTCCACAGGATCCATCAGGCAACACACCATTCACGGAAGTAACAATAGGAAGCGCAGCAGAAGTTGCGTTCGGAGAATTAGGGTCTACTCCGCAGGCTCCAAACTCGCTTTGACATCCAGTGCCGCAATAGTCCTCTCCTCTGCCGCACCATCCATTAACAGAACAGCACTCTCCTTCTCCACAAACGTAGTCATTCAATCCACCACATGTCTGGTCGGGAGTCACTGAGCCGGCATAGGCGCCTGGGGCTGCACATGATCCAAAATGAGATTGACATCCAGATCCACAGTACGCAGCTGATTCTCCACACCAACCATTCACTGAACAACAGCCACCATTAGGACATGTGTAACCATTAGTGCCACCACACGAACTATCTGGACTATATATGATGTCACGGTTCTCAATATCAAAAAGAGTCCGTTTATGTAGCGATGATGGACGAGAAAGAACAGAGGGTATCAGACGTGTAGAAGCAATCAATAGTACAGTTACTAGATTGATTCTTGCCATTATGGGTTGTCAACCATTAAGAGAGTAGACTCTCAAACAGCGTGGTATTCTATACATATACGCGGGTAAAGTAGATTGCCGTCGCTAATCTTACTAGAACCAAAAACCCCTAAACGCTCATCTGTGCGCAGTCTTGTCACAGACTGAGGCATTCCAACTCAGTCATGTAGCTTCACAACTTGAGGCTTCCCCGAAATCAGTCAACAGAAATACCAAATAGCAATATCTAGCCATATATCATTTTTTAATCAAAAATATACTCAGTATTCTTTAGAATAGATAAACTCTTTAAGATATCAAACATCTTATAACTGGTTAACCTGATTTTAATCCAATGATTGAATTTGGGTAGACTTTAGCGATGGTTAGTTCGGCAGCTCATTTAGAAAATTTCTCTCATCAATCTTCTATGCATCACAACAGTCTGATAGAAACAAATCGCACGCTTTTATCATTCGAACGAGCTTCTATAAAAGTTACATACCAAATGATACTCTTTTTCCTTATTTCATCAGCACAACCCAGAAATTGCATAGCTTTTAAATTGACCTACTGTTTTAGGGCAGTCATATAAAGTTTTGGTCGCTTAAATTAGGTTGCCGCGCAAAGTTGCCTCAATTACAGGAAATAAATATCAACAAGGTTAAAATTGCAATACATCCAAGGTCCAAATCTAAACAAAACAAATCAAGCTTTTAAAATAATGCATATTGACTGGCAGAAAACGATGAATGCTGTTACGTCAATCACCACGTAGATTTGCACATTCGAAATTGTCGTACTCATCGTAGGCCTGATACCCAATACGTGCCAAATCTTCACTAGAACCAAGTAATGTACACATTTAAACTACGAACAGATTACTTTTTACCAAAACCATGATGCCATCTGTTCTATTCACTCGTATTCATACTGTGCAGTGTCCCACACCCATGCACTCCTCCATCGACGAACTGGCCTACTCTCTTCCAGCTCAATAACCTTCCAATATGCTTCACGAACGCGTTCGTGATCACCTATGTCCTCATATATTTGTCCTAGTAGTAACCAGGCCTCCGGTGAGTCCCATCCTGTCATGTTAGACGCTGAATTTAATAGCACAAACGCTCGATCACGAGCCATGGGCTGCTCTGAATTCGGTAATGACAGAAGTATATTTGAGAGTCCAATAATAGCTGGAACATAATCAATTGAAACAGTCAATGCTGCCTCAAAAGCTTCAGTTCCTTCTCGTGCTAACTGTTGAGCCTGTAGTAGAAATCCTCGCTAAACAGAGTTAGTATTCAATACTCAATATCACAAAGCGCAAGATACTCACTTCTGTAAACGTATCTTCCTTCGCTCCGCCAAGCTGAGTAGCTTCCGTTATAGCGGTAGCACTTTCAGTCCACCGGCCGCTTCTTCTGAAAAGGCCGGCGACCAATAGCCAAATATCGCGTAAACATTGCATACTGATACATTTTAATTCAGAATCGTCAACACTTAAACTGTTTCTAAGCACCCGGTTTGCCCCGCCTTTATTTTTTTCAATTATAGAGGCAGCTGTGATTGGAGCTTTTGCTGAAGATCTTGAAGACTTTCGAGATGAAAGAGAAACGTCGGACAAACGCCTCCGCAGTGTTCGAGGAAGTATCAAACTTCGACGCGACATTAAACTCCGAGGCCTTGGTGACGATTTTCTTATTTCGGTTAGCATATCGGCAGAAAGCGATGGTCCTGGTGAAATTAGTTCTTGAGGAAGCTTTTCTAGTTTTTCGTTTCCCGAAGGCCGCACAATGACGACATCATCTTCGGAATCCGCTTCTGAATCGGATTCTATCGAGTCATCATCTAAGTATGCACTATTTCGTGGTGTAACATGAATTGTTGGAGCAGCTACCGTAGGTACGATTGCATTTCTTTTTTTCTCAGGAGAACGTGGGGTTGCAATTGCGGAAGTCGAGGCCTCATGTATTTGTGACTCGACAGTATCCTCGTCCCACGTAAATAACTCATTATAGGCAGAAAAAAGCCCATCAGAAACCTGTTCTAAAGCTATTTGTACTCCTTCTATAGCCTCTGTAAGCGCCACGTCAGTCATACGCAACTGTAGCGCTAGCCTTTTGTCGGGTAATGTCATGCGACGACGCAGAGAATCGGCTTCTGTTGTATGCCGTATAGCAACTTTGCAAACTTCTCGAGCTTCGTGAAGAGTTTCTGATTTTGCTGATAAAACTAGCGCCAAAACATGAGCGGCACCGAGGTGTGTAGGTTCAAGAGCGAGCGCTATTCGAGCAATTTCCTGTGCACCGTGCAAGTCTCTAAAAAATTCAGCACGCAACAAAGCGTGTTCATAATGTACATCAGCGCATGAAGAGTTATAAGCTCTTGAACTTTCGAATGCACTGTTGCTGATAGTTGCTTTTGATGTTCTGTCAGAGGAATCAAGTGCATTACGAGCTGACAGAGCATATGCCGAACCATAAGCAGCCCATGCGCTTGCAAGAGAGTTCACTGTTTCGGGATCCTTCTCTTTAGATTTCTCTTTTTCGTCTGATCCATCAGTCGAGCTGATTTGAGAAACAACAACCAATATCCAGTCTTTCAACACGTCCGCCTTCTTCTGTGCTTTTGCAGCAATACGTACATTTCGAACAAGCATGTTCACACCTTCAGTAGTGGTCCTCAAAGTTGTAATTGCATCATCAACATCAACAAACGAAGATCCTTTGAGAGCCATGACTCTACCCTTGTCAGCAAACTCGAGATATATGTCCAATGCACGTTCGGCATCAGTGTAATTTCCCAGAGCAGTCAATACAGTCAATAAACATCTTAGAATCGGTTGGCAATGATATGTCTTAGCAGCAGCTTTATACAGGAATTCTGCCAATGCTCGCGCAGTGACGCTGTCATTTTGGCCACGCTTTAACCAGGCTGCCACTGCTCCCTCGGCATATGCAACTAGCCTTGCATCGTTAGGCTCGCCAGATCGAGGGAAGGTCGCCTGTCGCAACAACGTCGCTGACGTCGCTGGATCAAACGACTGTAAAGTCATTGAGAGACTACTCTAGAGTAATCAAAGATAAAAGGAGCAGAGCTGTGGCCGTAAATACTATTCAATTGACTTTAGTTGCTGATCCATGAAACAAAGCCGTCTTTAACTCGAGATAATCTTTGGCTTGTGATACGTGGCGTTGGTGGCAGTGCTGAGGCGGTGCGGTTATTGCGTGTTAGAGTTTCGTATGATCGAAGCTAATCTACGATCGTTGTTCGTCGCGACTCAACCATCTTTCAAGTTTGAAGTTGCTTGACATACTTCATCTTTTCTACTATTTGCCAGCCGCTGAACGACTTTATAAAATATCTGCTTTATTTACTTTAAATATCGATGGAAAATATAACAAATCAGGATGCTGTTGCCGATTCACCTTCGTGTGCGCTAGATACTCGCGATCTTGATTGTCACGCACCTTCAGAGGATGCAGAACACGATTCTGTGTCACAACTATTGACTAAAGTCACTGAGGAAGAAGCTGCAGAGCTTCTTGAGTTTGCTGCCACGAAGCATTTGAAAGCCAATGATATAGAGCCTGAGATGGGTGAGGAGGTAGCTAAGATCAAATCAGTCGCCGAGGCGAGAATCGAAAGCGAAAAAGCAGTCGTGACTGGAACTCCTTTCACTCAGTCAGAAATCTCAGCTGAAGACATTGCTACTAACTTGGATAGTGTATGCACCGCTGAAAATAATGGTGCTCGTGAAAGAAATGATGCTCCAACTGATACCGATGTTTGTGTCAATACTATTGCAGATGAGCGTGATACGGTGGGGCCGCACAGGGACGCTGATATGAACGAGACAGTAAACAGCGGCGAAGAGAATTGTGAAAAGACTGCATGTACCGAGGATTCTGATATTGTAGTGAACTCTGTAGATCGCGAAGTCGTTGATGATCCTGTGGATACTGTTGTTGCGTCTTCTAGTCAGCAGTCAAAGCCGATTAACGTGGAGGAAAACGTGACGACTGATGAAGATAGTGCCATGCGAGCAGAAGATAGCACTGTTGATACTACTGTTGATGACGTCGAATGCGATAAGATAGATCGAGCGGAGGATGAGTCATTAACGGATGCTTGTAAAGCCTCAAATTCATTGCTGAATGACATAGTTGAAGATCAACCAGTCCAAAATTTTAGAGTCGATGGCGAGCAGCAAGTCTCAATTAATATTCCAAATTCGAAAACAACAGTCGAAGAGCAAATTGAACTGACAATGAATAAAGGAGTTTGCAAGCAATCCGATGAACGATCTGGTGAACTAGCAAGTGAGCCAATTACTGAGCAAGTTGATCAGCTCCCTAACGAGCTAGTTAATGAGCCAGTTGTTGAGCACGTCGATGTATACGTTGACGTGCAAGCTGATAAGCAAATCGGAGTGCAAGTTGATGGGTTAACGGAAGGAGAAGTTAGTGAGTCGATCAGCATGCAAGTGGATGAGCAAATAAGCGAAAAATCTAAGATCAGAGACATTATGGAAATTGATGACCCGATTGACTGTGGCTCTGTAGCAAGTGGGTCCAAGGAGGAACATGATAATGGACCAATGGAATTCGAAGTTTCTGAACAAGAGATTGAACATGCTGAAGTAGTCGAGGTGGAGATCTTGGATGAAGTCGTCGAGTCGTCTACCACTGTCGCGATTGTGGATACAGCAAAAGTCTCTGAGACTACGGAGCAAGTCACGGTAGATCTATCTAAGGAAGCAATTACAATGGATGAGCCTGCGTCACAGAATGCAAAAAACGAAAACATGACAGATGCTGCGCAACTTCGAGAGAGCTCCAGTACTGTTTCAGTGAAAGAATTGAGTACAGAAAGTCCTTTGGAGAAGAATGAACAATCTTCTATTAAAGTGCCGCTTGATACGCAGATGGAAGAAATCGAAATCAATCAAGCCCAGATTGAAGTGGTAGTAACTACTGATTCATCCGACTATGGTAGCATTGGTGAATCGTCCACTAAAGCTACTATCATAGAGGAAGAAACAACACTTCGAATGGAACAAATGACTGAAACTGAAACTGAAGTTGAAGCTGAAGTTGAAGCTGAAGGAAAAGGAAAAGGAAAAGAAAAAGTATCTATGAGTTTTGATCCGTTTAACTCTCTTCCTATTATGAAGAAGGGGGCAGTTAAGATGAAAGATTCTACAAATTTGAATGAAGAAGAGCTGCCGGCTACGAAGAAGATAAAGATCGACACGTCAACAGAACGGAGTCCGACGGACTTGAGTAGCGATCCAGTGACTGCTATTGAGGCGAAGGTAGGTGCGTGCTTACATCAGTATTGTGTTGACTGCCATGAAACAAGAAGCTGAGGAGGGGGATGAGAAGCAAGGCATATAAGCAAGGTATAAAGGGAATTAATCAAGTTATTTCTAGGAACAAGCCATAAGATTGAGGATTACCAAGAAATCGGAGCTTCGGAATGAGCTAGAGGCAGAATACGAGGAGGCATCCAAGAAATTGAAGTAAATCAACTACTTTTAATTCTCTATTACAGTATATTCGATTGTATGAATTCTAACAATTTGCTTATTTACTTCAGGAACCCGGATGCGGCACAGACTGTTAAGCGACATATCGATTTGCTCAAAGGATACAATGCGATCAGAGACGTTGGACTTGGGTTGCTTGGGATGGCAAGAAACTTTTTTGTTACATTATGGGAGACTTTGGCTTTAATGTCATGGTGCTAACACTCCTATCGATAGATTGCCGATATCAAAGGCGTTCGCGTTGCAGAGATAATGAAAGAATACGGGGTCGACGTCAGCGAATAATTCCCGTCTGGTTCGAACAAATTTGCTTAGAGTTTTCGATTGTAGCTGTTTGCTCTGTTTGCTCTGGTTCACTTGCTGCTTTACTAGTTTTCTGTTTGATTAGCTTCTATCTCTTTGCTATTGCTTTTTAGTGAATGAATTGTAATTTATTGTCTGAAATGTACTTTTAGAAAAAAGAACAGTGTCATACTTAAGTGAATTTTTACCAAAATCTAGATCAGACATCTTTTGTGATGCTGAATTAGCCAGTCAGTCAGCCGAGATACTTCAGGCGCGATGGGCTTTGGAGGGGGTGGGGTATCGGATGCGGCGCGGGGTCCACTCTGCAGCTAAATAAGTTTATTTGGCAACTTACATGACCCAATTAGTGAGTGGGCTTGAGAGGCGTAAAATGAGTTTAAGCGAGTAATATTTCTGCTTATTCAAGATAAGGACTTCAATTGAGCTTTTCATATGATTTATAGGAACTTGAAGCTGGTTGAGATCTAGAGCGTGAACAATGGTGGAGCTCGTTTATTGTTGGGGATGAGAGAAACGCAATAAAGCAAAATGAGACGGCAGTTTCCGCTCATCGCGCGGCTCCCACCAAAAAAACAAAACAATTCACGTCTTGTCCAACAACCTTAAAGTCCGTTTTGTCCAAACATGGTCGGAGGATTGTCGGAATTGCAGCAATCTGACTCTTATTTCGCTCTGTTTGCGTGCGGGTTGGAGCTCTTCGGTTCAAGGGGGAGGGGACACCGCGCTAAACTCTATCAGCATTAAACTTTGACTTTT
The DNA here is from genome assembly GCA_030571435.1 of Myxozyma mucilagina. Lineage (NCBI taxonomy): Eukaryota > Fungi > Ascomycota > Lipomycetes > Lipomycetales > Lipomycetaceae > Myxozyma > Myxozyma mucilagina. Next base: position 27,125 of record JAJLXV010000058.1, read on the forward strand.
TGGTGAGAAGACCCGTCATCTTTAATTAATGTCCCAGTAACAAAAAAACGGCGAAAGGCCTCTTGTGAAAAGAATATAAATACTCCAAGACCAATACATGCCGACTCTTGCTCAATCAGGAAAAGTTCCAAATACTCGGTTACTGATCCACTGTTGTTGTTAGCACACTATGGCAGAATCGCAGGAGAAATCATTGCACCCAACGCATATTCGCGGTGAGCCTGAGAACATTGCCTTCGCGATGCACGAGGACGAGACTTTCGAGGACATTCAGCCTCCAGACCCAAAAATCATGAACAGGATTTATCGGAAACTGGATCTTCGCATTATTCCTGGTATGGTCATAATTCTTCTCCAACAACTGAAAGCCTTTGACTAAGCTATTAATAGGTCTGTGGTGTCTATACTTTCTCACCTCCTCAATCCGTTCTAATGTCGGTCTGGCATTGACAATGAACGCAGCTGAGGGTGACACTATTATTGATTACCTTCATTTGACGTCACATCACACATCTCTTGGTCTTGCTCTGTACTATGTTGGTTACGTAGTCTTTAACTTGCCTTTTAATCTCATAATGACTTTTGTCGCTCCACATGCCTGGATTGCACGCACAGTGGCCTGCATCGGTATTGTGGGTGCTTGCATGGCCGCGATGAAGGCTTCTTGGAGTTTTATGTATGTACCTTTTCTTTTGTTGCTTAAAATACGTGTTCTGACAGTCATTTGCTTAGTCTTCTTCGTCTCATTTTGGGTATCATGACTGCCGGTCTGTGGCCGGGTATGGCGTACTATCTCACTATGTGGTACCCTCCTCATCGATGTGCTCAACGTATTGGCTTCTACTTCACCGCAGCACAACTTTCTGCTGCCGTAGTCGGTCTTGTATCTGCTGGTTTCCAGTACATGAACGGCTTACGAGGTCTTCCCGGATTTGCGTGGATGTTTTTGATTTACGGTGTTATCACTACGGTTCTAGGAATTTCTCTGCTGTGGTGGTTACCTGATCGGCCATTACTGCGTGAGAGATCTCGCAAAGGATGGGGACGCTTTTTACCTAGACAGTCTCCTCCACTTAGCGCCGAAGACGCCAAGTTACATTTCCAAGACATGAAAGCTACTTACGTGGCTCAGAAATGGACAATGCGTGACTTTGTTCAAGTCATGATTGATATTAGATTATATCCTCTTGTTCTTATGTATTTTGGTGTTGTTGGAACTGGTATCGGTCTTCAGAATTTTGCAACAGTCATCATTCGATCTATTAACAGTTCATGGTCTTCTGTTGATCTATCACTTCTTTCTGCTCCTATTTGGATTTGTGACTTGATTGGTATTTTAATAGTCACCTCCGTGTCTGACAAATTCCATAATCATAGAGCGGTGTTCTTTGCTGCTCCATGTCTTATTATTATGACAGGTCTCATTGTCACAACCTACGCTCCTCATAAATGGCCTCGTTATGTAGGACTTTTGATCACTGGTCTTGGTCTTGGTCCTACTGTTCCCATTTGCATGACCTGGACAGCTGAAATTTTCCAACCACGCCATGGAGAAGTCGGAACTGCGGTCGCTACAGCAGTAGTGTCAGGTCTTGGAAATTTGGGCTCAATCACTACCACATACGCACTTTACTCTGGATGGCCTGCTGATGTCAAGAATGGTTATAAAAACTCAAACATGGTGATGTTTGCACTCGTTGGATTCAGTATCATTTCGGCTGGTTTGTGTACTCTTGTACGTAAACTGCTTGGGGATCCTATGAGTCGTGAAGCTCAGTGGGCTCAACAACATGCTCTCCATACGACGGAGACTACTGACGTGGATGCGACTGTAGAGTTATCAGCAGAAGAGCAAGCTGAACTAAGCAAACTGCAATGAAATACTTATATAGTTTTGATACATTTCAATAGCTTTAGATTACTAGAAGTTTAATATTTGATTTTGGTTTGAATGGTTGGTTTACGTCTGAAGATTGATACAATAGCGTTTTAGTTTCGTTTTGATCAAGAGTCTTTTTCTTGATAGTAATAGTAATATGTACTACTTCGTAAAATAATAACTTTCCGAAAATCAAAACATTCCTCAAACATTATAGAAGTAAAACACCATTAAATTTTATCTATACTAAATTAACAAGAAATTTTATAATTTACATCATAGTACACTTTTCAATCCGCATCTAAACTTTTATACAAAACAACCCCTCCTCCCTCATTCATTCCTCATTGCGCAATACCACTCATTTTGATGAACCCTTTCTAGCAATAATTTTATCCATATAAGTTTTCACAAATTCCTTAATTTTCTTTTTCTTTTCATCGGCAAGCGACGTTGTACTTTTGATTACATGACCTGGTCGCATTTCTTTTTCGACAAGAATTTTTGTGATTTCTTTAGAGTATTTCTTGACTCTTTCATGACCGATTTCTTTTTCATACCGTGCTACTATATTCGGAACGTACTTTGCGAAAAGTTTGGTTAATTTGACATCAGTTGGAAGATCAGATGATGAAGTTAATGATGAACTTGATCTTTTATCGTCGTCTTTTCGTGATGATGAATGATGATCTTTGTCTTTATTTCGTCTTTGTCCGTTCGGATCATTTTTGGCTTCCTTTTCTTTCTTTGACTCTTCATCTTTCGCTCGTTCCGCAATTTTCTTATTAGCTTCATCGATAATTTTCTGTAAATCTAACTTTTCTGGAACCGCAGATACAGGCGTTGTTGATACAGGTGTTGATTCCTCAGCACTTGGAAATTCCCACTGAACTTGATTTGTGACTTTATGGTAAAAGTAAGTTTTGTGTGTAGTAGGATCTTCAGCTGATGCCCAGTCTGGATGCATTCGTGACGGTGTGGGCGGATTCTGTTGTCGATTAAATTGTGTTTTCCATTGTGGGTTCGGTCGGAAAGGCTTTTGATTTCGAGGTCCACTGACGAATGGTGATGAGGAATGATCTGGTTTGGAGAACGGTTTAGTTGGTTTGTCCGACTCAGGTTTTTGTTCAGCAGGTTTCTGTTCAGAATCGGGAGACTTTGAAAGTGGAGTACCTTTAGTCGTCTCTGCTTCTTTCTCTTTCTCAACTTTTGCCGGTCTTTCTCTTCGAGGAATGCGATACGCCATTTCAAGACTTTGCCAGTCAGCGGCTAATTCAGTAGCTAATGTTTTTATCCGTTCATTTTCACTAGTCTTCGATAGTTCTTGAACAGTGTTCTCGATCTTTGAACTAGATATCTTGTTTCGTGTCATACGAGGCCAGCGAGATAGAATTTCAAGAACAAGAATAATGATATCATCTTCCGATTTCCATTCTCGGAGTAAAGTACCTAAAATCTGGTATCCATGCATCTGCATTACTCGTCGCTGTACTCCTTGATCTTCACTCATATGAATACGCTTAAGCAACTTACTAACCAGCCACTTCTCTTTACATTGCAGCAAAGAACTCATAATCTTCGAGACTCCTTCTTCCTTCACTGCACGCGTAGGTAAAGTAGAAACATACTCTTCATCATCAATACCGGCTTTTGATTTCCGTTTTCGTTTAGGTGCAACAGCAGCCCAGTCATCTTCGTCGTCATCAAGTCCAAGAGCATCTGCCAATGCCTGAGGAAGCTTAGAGGCCGACTCTGTCTGTGTCTTGCCGCCGATGAATCCAATACAGTTTGGCTCTCCACAGTAACAAGGTTGAGCTTGAGCACCATACCGATCGACGTTGTAATCAAACGTTATCTCCTCACCTTTGATGATGTCTCGTTTTGCAAAAATTCCCATGCGTAATTTGTTTTTTACAACCCACTTATCCACATAACAGTTTGGATTGCAAGAGTGATTGCAAAAGCGCGCTAAGCATCCTTTCTGAGTGGCATCGACAAATTCTCCTTTCTGTAACATCATAAAGTAAAAATGCTTGATACCTTGTTCATCATACTGTTGCATTCGCCTCCGAAATCGTCCTTCATCGATTACTTCACCAATATACTCGTAGATAAAAGTGCCTTGACGAATATTTGAACATGCGCGCATACCAAAACCTTTCATTTCCGTTTGGATAACGTCAATGTCTGCGTATTGTTTTTGTTGGAACCGCTGGTTTTGACATCCATCGCCGCAATTGCATTCGCTATCTACACATTCCATCGATGTCATTCTATTAATGCAGTCTGAAAATTCGTCGCACGCGTTATTCTTTTCACCGTCTAGAATCCAATTGTAAGTACGTATAAATAAATGAGCGAGAAGTTGCTCTCAAAGATTTACGTACCCCATGCCTCCTTGCAGTCGCATGTCATGATTTCTTCCTGTCCAGCGTCGCCCAAATATTTGTTTCCATAAGCGCACTCACTCATTTCTTCAAAAGTGAGTTTTGCTTCTTTTGTTTTTGATGGTAAATCATTGAATAGCGCCACGGGTTTAGCAGCTGACATGCTCTTCTTTCCTGATTTACGAGCTCGCGAGCTCTTTACTGAGCTATCTTTCTCGTCATCTCCTGAAGTTGAACTTCTATCCAGATTCGCCTCGTCCACGTCTATTGGAGATCCTGTTGTAGATTTTAAATTGTGACCGTTCGTGTGTGGTGAGGCGGAGTTACTTGACGTAGCTCTTGCCGTCTTCTCGCTCTTAACTTTCTGAGGCTCCTTGCTGGACGAATCTCGATTCTCTATTTTCACTTTCTGGTCAGTCGCGTCGCCATCGCTTCCAGAACCATCAGACGTCATTTTGTGAAATGTGTGGTTGGATTGGAAGCCTGGTTATTGGCAGAATGAGACACGGAGTTACGTAGGAAGTTGTGGTTGGGTGCGAGAAGAGCTGGAAGTTCACGGTTTACGCGCGCGTAGTTGGTTCGCGGACATAAAACGGTGCTCTGTACAACGGTTAAACTATCAGAAAAACCAATTGGAATCAGTTGTCGTATAGAGTCGTAACCTTGAAACTGTACTTACACTGTTCTTATTTATGAGATGCTGGGCGGATTACAAAAAAGTGGAGAAGGATGTTTAGCTTTACGGGGCGCAGGCAGACCCTGAAGTTGGCAAGGACTCTACGAGCACAAGATCTGACGAAGAATAGTATTTTTGTTTATACTCTATCTATGAAGAATCACAAATTTTAACGAAACAGTATCTTAATCAAACAGACATTTCGATGAGTAGACTATTTTATCTCCAGGAAGACATAATGAGACCAGCACAGAAAGCAAGTATGGTATTGCAAATAGAATAAGTCCTAAAGTGGCATAGACCGGTGCATTTCGTAAGCCACTAAAAGCAATCACCGTACATAGCACTAAACTCAACTCATTTAATATAGAGGCAGAAAAATTCAGAATAGCTTTTCTTTATCAGTTTCTATAGAGTATCAAACGGAAAGCTCATGACATGCTTTCAGTCAGATAGTAAAGCTATCGCATAAATGTAAACCAGTTTTGAAAAACTATCAGATTCAATAAAGCTTAAAGATAATGATAAGTCTGCAATTGACCATACAAATAGAAAAAGTTAACCATGGCTGCCCTTTGCAGCTTTAGACGTATTAGCTTGAGGCTCTTTGGGTAGCACAATATCAAATGCGTGGAAATAAGACAAATGACAGACTAACCAACACAGCTGCAAATAAGTGAGCGGACGAGTTCAATATGCTATTTCATACTAAGAAGCTGCTGCGTGCATGCAAAAATCAAACAAGGAAACAAAAGAAAGAACACAGAATAGCTGTTTAACAATCACGTGCAACTATGACATAAGCCGGTGAGACTCTCCCAGGGTCTCCACTCTTCTTTTCTGACGTTGGGTTCGTTCTTCTGCACAGTGTCTTTTTGTCAAACTCTGACTTGTGCTACTTGTTCTTTTCGTTCAGGAGTTGCTGATTTATTACTATATAACCGCCTAATTGATTTTCTGTGCTCGATTATTGTTGCGAAACATGCAGTTGACTCTTAGAGATATAAAGCGCCAGAAGTGGACGGTTGATGTAGAGCCACAGGATACGGTGCGTTACCTAGTTTTGTTTGTTTGTTTGTCTGTCTTGTCTCTACGGCTTTTGCAGTTGCTGTTTGAACTTTTATATTGCGAGTCAATTGTTTGCCTTAAATTTAGCTTTTATCCTGTTACGTGTATGAAGCGGGGTCAAGAAGAATAGCAGATCAAAGTGCAGCGCCACGGCTGTAGGTCGTGTTGACCATAGGGCCTAATTTACTAACATTTGCTGGTCACAGATTGCTTCAGTCAAGAAGGCTATCCAGGAACAGAAAGGATGGGATGCCGATTTGCAAATGCTGATCTACTCTGGTATGTCCGCACAGGTTTGAAGCTGACACACTGAAGTGCGGTTCACTAACATTATGATGCACTATTTAGGCAAGACATTGGTAGATGATCGAACAGTTGAGTCATATAACATCAAAGAGACAGACTTCGTTGTGTGCATGGTCAGCAAGGTACATACGCGATTTGACATTTTTTTAATTTCGAAAGTACTGATAGTCTCCGTCAACTAGCGAAAAGCTGCTCCCGCTGCTGCTGCCTCCACTTCCACTCCGACCCCCTCAACACCAGCTCCGGCTCCAGTTTCAACTCCATCGGCACCTGCACCTGCTCCTTCCACACCTTCTGCACCTGCTTCTGCTCCCGTTGCCGCTCCCGCTGAAGTCGCTACTCCTTCTCCTGCATTCAATGATCCTTCTGCGTTCTGTATGTCAAATCGATTCATATATTTATTATGATTTAGACTAACGGATATAGCTACTGGATCTGTTCGCGAGGCTGCAATTGCAAACATGATGGAGATGGGATACGAACGTTCGGAGATTGAGCGTGCGATGCGTGCCGCGTTCAACAACCCTGATCGTGCGGTTGAGTATCTTCTTGGCGTACGTACCACTACAAGATGTACAATGGGCTTTGAATAACAATTGCGATAGGGAATTCCCGACTACTTAGTCAGAGAGACTCCAGACTCTGGTGCGACTCCCGCTGCTCCGGCCGCCCCAACTGCTGAAATTCCCAGTGCGCCTGTTGCCGCGCCAACTTCGGCTACGCCCGCTTCTACTGGTCTCAACTTATTCGAAGCAGCCGCACAAGCCTCTCAGCAGCGTGCGAACCCAGATCTTGCCGCCGGCGGTGCCTCAAGCCTTGATTTTCTGCGAAACAGCAGTCAATTCCAACAATTACGAGATGTTATTCGTCAACAGCCACGACTATTAGAACCTATTCTTCAGCAAGTTGCACAGTCTAATCCGCAGTTGGCGTCACTTATACAATCCAATCCGGATGGATTTGTGCGTCTTTTGACTGAGGGTGGAGATGAGGAAGACGATGGCGAGCAGGGTGGTGGATATCAGATCCAGGTCACTGCTGAGGAGTCTGCTGCTATTGACAGAGTATGTACTCTATATTGAAATTCTTGATTTCTGATGAGTATGCTTCTTACTAATATTTGTTTAGCTCTGCAATTTAGGATTCCACAGACAGGTTGTTATACAGGCTTACTTTGCGTGCGATAAGAATGAAGAAGTTGCAGCCAATTATTTGTTTGAGCATGTACGTATCTGAAAGTCAACTTCTAATTTTACATAAGGTTTTAACGTATATATAGGGACACGAAGATGAAGAGTAAACGATTTGGGTGCATCTGATTCTAATTGTAGAATGTTAGCACTTGTTCAATCATAATGATAATGTAAACCTTGATGCGACTTAGCAATGCCGAAACCGGAAAGCGAGATTGCAGAAGAAGAGGAAGAAGAATTGGGGGTTATTTATTTTATAGTAACTACTTATGTTTTGTGGAGCATTATTTTATTTGTATAGCAATGTAGTTTTGTGCTTAGTTTTTTTTTGTTGATTTCACTTCATTTTGTGAATTGTCAAGTTTAATGATAGCTTTTGTTTTTTCTCTTTTTGTTTCTCTTTAAAACAAAACAAATGAGACCAACCATACAATACATTGCAGATAACAAGTAAGGTGAACCACGTATTGAATATGAATACTACTAGTCTCTTGATTGAGTCTAGCATTATATCCACGATTGCTGCGTTTGTGCCAATGCTGAAGAAGTGCATGATATCGTGGCATAGAAGTTAATACCTGTTTTCTTCTAACTATATCTTTTTGTGCTTTGTCAAATTAGGCATCATATCTCTGGCTCTAAAAGCTGCCTGTGTTGCTTTTCTGACCCTAAAAAGTGAGGGTCTGACATTTGAACTGTGTGCATCCCAGCAATAGATCTGTAGCAGTTGCAGTACATGAGCCTCAGGTTCATATACTATATTCCAAAAACTGCATTACCGTTGCCCTGTGATTACGTTACCATCAATCAGGAATACAGGGAAATGGTAGTACAGGGAATTATTACATTGCTACCATCTAGTCAAGCATCCAGAGGATTCCGGGCTGTTTTGAATCCTAGAGTCTATCCAAGAGGGGGCATTATTTAAATACGGAGTCTTCTCTTTCACGATTTAAGAAGTCTGAAGACATCTATGTGGACAGAAAAAAATTACATTAATGTGTCTGGTATACAAGTATACAAGCAACTTCAATTTCTCAGCTGTAAGTATAACATTCACCACTTTGTCAAGATGACTTTGTTTTTCAAGACTCGTTGAGTTTTATCAGTAATATCTTGTCATGAACAGAAGATTTGAGATCTACACAACATGCAGTTTGGTGCCAATGTGTGAAGTAGCTGTAGAACTTGCTCCATAGTCAATTACATGGGCATCAGAAGAACAATCTATCAGCCATTTTATTTTATGAGGATACTCTGTTGTTCTCCAGTGCAGATCTCATACTTGTAGTTTGTACTTGATTGTTCTCTTAGAGGGAAGTGTTACAGCATATTGAATTGAGTCAGCGCTTTCTAAAATAAGTTCAATCAGCAAGTTTTTATAATGTGGCACTTTATAGCATTGTAGCTTGTTTAATTGTGCATATATCTACAAACAACTTTAACAAATGTAAACAGATTTATGGCAAGACCCTAGAGTGCACAAGCCCTAAAATCGAAGTGGACCTACATTACAAAAGATAATCGGTAGATCAGATAGCCCTAGAAACCCTGATGATACCCTAGTAATGAAATGTATTGGAAGCCGCTTGTTTGCTTTTCAGCCAACTGTCATTGTTACGCGATATACTTCAATCACAGGACTTAGATATTGAGTTTTCTTGTATAACACAATTGAGTGAGAAGTAGTTTGGAGAAGAATGTGGCTGGGTGCTGCAGATAGTCCGCAAGTAGTCAGTGAGAGGTGTGCTCGTTCCTTAATGATGTCCGGGGTGATGAACTCCAAGCCTGCTGCTGTACTCGTGGATCTATTCTTATCTACAGAAAAATACAGAAACGACAAAATGCTGCTGCAGACCTAATTAAAAACGAAAGCAATAATAAAACACAAATCAAACCAATTGGCAGTTAACCAAGGCGAATGAAGTTCGTTCGGTCGACAAGCCTGGAACACGGGAGCGTGAAAATCCATGTCCCAAATAGGCAGGTTATCTTCTGCGGAAATAAGAAATTATCTAAGCCGAAGTGAAATTAAAAAGACCGGGTAACGGATGTGACGTAGGTGGCCGGAGTCAAAGGTCCTGGAGAAAAAAAAAATTTGCCACTGTCGATCGGGAGCAGCGAACGAAGACGGGCAAAGAGCAGAATGTAGACAAACAAAACAAACAGTTCCGAAGCAGAATCTGCTATTTTCACGCCTTGGACGACGTCACGGAAACGCGAACTGTTCGCGGGACGCTTTTTGGTATCGAAGGCCGGGCTCAGCGCGAAGATTCGTCCGCGCCACAGCCCGCCGAGATGAAAAAAAAAACCTTAAATATTTCTGTTTCTCATCCGCGTCTTGTCTTCAGCGTCGTCTCTTCTCGTTGTTCCTTCTCTTCCTCTTCCTCTTCCTCTTCCTTACCACTCAACCCACTCCAGTCCCACTTTTTCCCCTCCCATTCAGTCCCCGGTTCTCGTGCTTGTTCGTCAAGCATAAAATCACAGCCTGCCGCTTGAAGTCTGCTACTTTTATTCTACGTCGATGACTGAAGTCGCGCGAAATGCTTTGTGTGCCCCGTCCTTGAGTGCTCACACCTACGATGTTCTCCCTGACGACATCGATATCAATAAAATGACCTATGATTCGCCCGCCGCCGCCCGTGCTCTTCTTGCCGTAGATGCCCCCGTGCATCTCTCCGAATCAGGTGCTGTCTACGGAAAAGAACTCATCTCTCGTGCTTTGCGCAACCGTGTCAAGGAAATCGACACCGAGTCCTGCGTCGCCGGCGGTGAGGACTCCTTCTTCGTCGCGGATATTGGCGAGGTTTACCGCCAGCATGTCCGCTGGAAACTGAGTCTTCCTCGCATTGAGCCCTTTTACGGTACGTTTCTTCTGTTGTGACTCCGTTCAGTCCAAGTGCTCTTGCGATTAGATTCTTTTTCTAACGCAGATTTGTGTAGCCGTCAAGTGTAATCCCGACATGAAAGTCCTCAAACTTCTCGCTAGTCTTGGAACTGGTTTCGACTGCGCCTCAAAGAAGGAAATGGACCTTGTCATGAGCCTCGGCGTTTCTCCTTCGCGTATCGTCTACGCCCATCCGTGCAAAGCAGCTTCGTTCGTTCGCTATGCTGCCCAGCGAGATGTCAAGAAGATGACCTTTGACAATGCCGAAGAGCTCTACAAGATCAAGCGCTACTTCCCGACTGCGGAATTGCTTCTCCGCATTGTCACTGACGACACTGGTGCTCTTTGCCAGTTCTCGATGAAGTACGGCGCTCCCTTCCAGACCATTCCTTCGCTTCTCAAGTTGGCGAAAGAGCTTGAATTGAACGTCATTGGCGTTTCTTTCCATGTTGGCTCTGGTGCTTCAGGCGGTGAATCCTTTGTTGATGCTGTTTGCAACGCTCGCAAGGTCTTTGACCAGGCTGCTGAGGTTGGCATTAACATGCACACTTTGGACGTTGGTGGTGGATTCTGCGACGAGAACTTTGAAGAGATTGCTTCCTATTTGGGACCCGCTGTCGATGCTTTCTTCCCTCCCAGTGTTCGTGTGATTGCTGAGCCTGGCCGTTACTATGTTGCGGGTGCCTTCACTTTGGCTTCGCACGTCATTGCGCGCCGTGAAGTTCCTCAGCTCAACAACATCATGTTGTACCTTAACGACGGTGTCTACGGAAACATGAACTGTATCCTTTTTGACCACCAGCACCCTGTTGTTCGTGTGTTGACCCATGGTGCTCGTTTCATGTACGGGCAGCAAGAGAATTGCCGTGGTCCCATCACCGCCTCCGTCTGGGGACCCACTTGCGACGGCATTGATTGCGTGACCAACGAGTGTAAATTGCCTTATGCTCTTGAAGTCGGAGACTGGGTTTACTTTGACAACTTTGGAGCTTACACCATGTCCGCTGCAACTGGCTTCAACGGATTTAATGATCGTTGTGATGTGATTTATGTATGTTCTGAGAGCAGCGCTTTGTCTTTGCTCAATGAGTAGTTTCATTCTATAGTTTGTACTTGGTGTTAGAGTGCATTCTTATATCCTTTTTTTTTGTTGGTTTAGTTTTTTTTCTCATTTCATAGTAACGAGATGAATTTTGTGTTTTGTGAATAAAAAAAGTTGGCAGGGTTTTTTTTGTATTTATAAAATCAAGTAGAATTACTAATTTAATTAAAAAGTACTTATCTTCTACTTTTCGAGCGTCCTAAAGTAGTCGCCATATCACGTTTACTCAACGTAAGTCCCTTCTTTGTAAAGTGTCCCACACTTTGAATTTTCAACCCTCGATCCCGTTTCTGTGAATTGCTTTTCTTCTGTTGACGAGGAGCAACAGGTAAAACAATACCAGCCTCCTTTGCATCCTTTTCATATTTATCCTTCCGTTCTGCTTGTTTCTGAATCATACCTTTTCTCATCTTCATTGGCATTTTCCCTTTATTAAACCTTTCCTTTTGCTTTTCAGCCAACGCCTGCGGATTCAATGAATAATAATCTTGTTTCTGTCTTCCATGTTGTGCGCTACTCCTAATCGCCAAACTATCAATTCGCGCATCAAGTGTTTTCAACCTCGTTTTCCCTATCGGATCGAAATTAAGCGTAGTACCATCTTTAGCTAGCGAAAGTCCATTGTGGGCTTTAGCTTCGGAGAGAATGTGGGATTCGGTTATGAGGCGTTGAAGGGCGAGGTCGTGTTTGAGGTTTAGTTCGTCGTTGTCGTCGTCATTGTCTGCTTGGGATTTTGATTTTTTGTTTTTGTGTTTGTTTAGGAGTTCTTGTTTTTCGAGTGCAAGTTCGGATTTAGGTACATTTGAAGACTATTTGTCTGTTAACATATCTGTATGTATAACTTTCGATGGGTTGAAGATGTACATACCATGAAATTCCGTTTATCTTTTGGAGTTGGTTTTGCTATCCGTTCGGATTTTGTGCCGTCGAAGCGGATTACTATCGGTGCATCTTCATCTTCTTCCTCTTCGTCTTCCTCTTCCTCTTCATTTTCTGATTCTGTTGAGGGTTTTTGACTTGTGAATTCGTCGTCGAAACCGTTAAACTCACTGTTTTCACTATCTGATCCTCCTCCTTCTTCTTCTTCATCGTCGTCATCGCTGTCAAGATCATCAAAGTCATCCTCATCCTCATCATCATCAAGTTCATCAGCCTTCACAATCCTAAACCCATCCTCGGTAACCTTAGCACCACCTTTCTTCCCACCACCACCGACACCACCAGTCTTCCCCGCCACTTTCTTCTCCTTCAATTTTCGTAACTGTTCCATGACCTCATCCGCACTACTCATCGCTTCTGCTTTTCTTTTCTTGTCTGTGCTTGTCTTTGTCACTTTACTGCTCGTAGTTGGAGCAGAAGTCGATTCCTTTTTATCTTTTGCTACTGTTTTTGTTGTTGAAGGTTTTGTTTGAGCTTTTTGCTTGGCCGCTTTCATAGCTGCTAGCTTCATCATAACACTTGCTGCTGTTTCCCCCATTTTTACTGCTGAAAAATGTTGTATAACAGATATATATAAACCGAAAAATTAGTTGTAGTAGAAGCAGCTTCTGGCTCTCCTCTGTAATTTTTTTGGGAGACTAAATTTTCAGGGGTAACGTTTATCACGTGAAATCACTACGTAAAGTTTAACTAAAAAAATAGAGTTAGCCGTAAACTGGCTTATGATATTTGAAATATCTGTGAATGCGAAAGTATTTCCAACTCAGAACACTTCTTGTATCAAGACACCTATACACACAAGCACAACAATGACAAAATTCCGAGGCTGTATTGACATTCACGCCGGTCAAGTCAAACAAATAGTCGGCGGTACTCTCTCCGAATCCGACAAAGACCTCAAAACCAACTTCGTCGCGTCCCACCCTGCGTCCTACTTTGGCAATCTCTACAAAGAAAATAACGTCTTGGGTACTCATGTTATAAAGTTAGGACCGGGCTGTGATGAGGCTGCTGCTGAGGCGTTGGGTAGTTGGCCTGGTATGTGTTTTTTTTAGATACGGTTTGAAGTGAGATGGAAGGTTAATGGTAGTAGATGGGTTTCAGATTGGTGGTGGGATTACTGCTGAGAATGCGAAGCATTGGATCGATTTAGGTGCTGAAAAGGTATTTGACTGCTTAACTTTCGAGTAAAGCTATTTACTAATTCACTGTAAGGTCATTGTCACTTCATATCTTTTCCCCAATGCCAAATTCGATCTCCAACGATTAGAAGCCGTCGTGGCAAGCGTTGGCAAAGAAAGACTCGTGATTGATTTAAGTTGTCGAAGACGAAACGATGAATGGGTCGTCGCCATGAATAAATGGCAAACATTAACAGAGACAAAGTTAAACAAAGGTAAATATCCACTACAGATCTTGACAAAACTGATCTAATAAGCTTTTATTAGAAACTCTGGAATTCCTAAGTGGTTATTGCTCGGAATTCCTCGTTCATGCAGCTGACGTCGAAGGTCTATGTCGCGGCATTGACCAAGATCTCGTAATCGCATTAAGTAAATGGTCTCCCATCCCAGTTACATACGCCGGTGGTGCAAAAAGCCTTTCAGATCTAGAATTAGTAGATAGACTGAGTAACGGGAAAGTTGACTTGACCTTTGGAAGCGCTTTGGATATCTTTGGAGGAACACTGGTCAAGTTTGAGAATTGTGTGAAGTGGAATAAGGAGCATTAGTTAGTATTTCTGCTACTTTTCATGTCGTGGCATTGTAATTTTACTTATGTATAATACATCAACATCGGAATAATACACCATTACGCCTAGAAGTGATAGACACGCTTCTACCCAAAAAAACGGATTATGAAAACTACTTCGACACAAACTGTCTTCCCAACAGACTAGTCATAATCATACTGTAACCGCTAGAAAACATTCGTCGGACCGCAGCTATGGAAATAAGTTAGTCAACATGCTGTCAAATCTCACATTACTCAACATACCTCCTGCCCGACTTCCACTTATACTCACACGACGTAACCAAGGTCTGGAAGCTGACCAGAAGAGCTTCATTGTAAATCCATTCAAAGCAGGCATGATAGCCTGATCCTTGATCACCAGGAATATAAGCTTTGCTATTGAACCATTCGCGGTGCTTAGTTCTTTGCTGAAAAGGGTTTCAGGTCGAGAATCGTAAACTTGTGCTATAGAGTACAATTGGTGCACTGTAGCATGGAAGTTTGCTGCTGGATCAGGATAAGTTTCTGAATCACTATCTTCTTCATCTGAAAAGTCAATCAGCGAATCTGGGTATGTATTCCGCGCTTCTTCTTCTTCCTTAGATATTTCTTTTTCATCTTCGGCAAGTTCGTCTATTTCCTCCTCTTTATTTTCTGCTTCTTTGTCTTCTCCTAGTCCATCATTCTTTCCCTGCTCCAGCACATTCAAAAACTGACGAATATCAGCATCCTCGTCGTGATGCGAGAAAGGATGACCGGCAGGTTGATCCCCAATTACGCTTGCTAACAGTGCAGCCAAGTCAGCTTCTGTTAATTGTACACTTTCTTGGTTATTATTCCCGCCGGGCGGAAAGCTATTCGCATATTCTGACATTGTGTGAAAGTCTGTTGATTAATGCAAACTTTTATGGCAAGCTAAACTAATGCTTCAACGTACTTTTCGCCCTGGGTGTAATTTTAAAGTTTATAGAATGTCCGAAGTTTAAGATGAGCATGTCACCATGGCGTTCTCCATTCATGGGCTTAGCAATCATAAAGTTGCAAATACTACATTACATTTCTACATCTAGACACCAAGAAGTATAAATAATGATATGCCTATTGAGTTCAGACTTTGACAGTATTAGCGAATATTTTGGGGTGAATAAAATCAAATGAAATCTGCAAGGTACGTGCGGTACGGCTCTGCGTCACCATACAGTTTTTCCACATCCGAAACGCATTTCGGATATTCTCTCTTGTGTTTTTTACTGCCGAGTCGACACAGATGTAAAGTTGCTCGTATTTTTGGCTTTTCCGTTCGATAGCCGTGCCTGGTTTTTGCCTATATTTCAAGATTATACTCTGAAATTAAATACTCTGGATTTTAGCGACAATCTGGCTAAACCACTAGTATGTTTATTTTTATATCGCTTTGCTGCGCCTGAATCTTATTTATCTAAACCAAACTTTTAATACCTACACATTTCTTTTTAATGGGTGTCGCAAAGCATGTTACTGTCTTACTTTTAGCGTTATGTATAAATCAGGCAATATCAGGAAAGTGGATGTACAAACACACACAGCTGCTTCGTCATTAAAACTACCAAGAAAAGCAATGATAGGTCCTCTCCAAGCCAATTTTCAAATACAATGCAAATCTACTATTCCCCAATTTCACTTGCTACAGCAGCTTTTATTTGTTGAAAGCTTATCTGAACTTTGATTGTCGACCACTAGTCATATTGGACTTTTAACGTTAAATGCAGTAATTAGATACCTTAAATTAAAAGCCGCGCTTTCTTTCGATTTGAGATTTTCTTTCAATTTAGATAAAAAGAAGAAAATCTCAGAGCTACACTGAATGATTGAACTATTCTTTGAAATGAATGCAGTTATTTGCACAGATCAAATCACATTGCCGCGATACTGCGACATCCTCTCATGATCAAATCTAGCTTAGCTACGGCTATATGATTCGATTCACACTCTTTTGCTAAAAATACAATGTTCTACAAGTTAAACAGTTTCTGCGTTACTTGCTAATCAGATGCTTATCAGTATATAATTCACCTGCTGTACAAATATTTTTGTGCATAGTTAAATTGAAGTCAACATAAATTGTAAACCATTATGAATAGCAATGGTCTTCCGCTTTTTCACTGCCTCAAAACGCTTTCGTACAACATTATCTATGATGGTTTCAAACTTTCAGAGCATGAATTGCTAGACTCTTGACCTGAGATGATGAATTGAATAAAACGATTTAGACTGAACGCGCTTCGTAGTGTTGCGCGTGCGCTTGATGAGGTCGCTTAAGAGAGACATTACTTGGACAAAAACTGATATACGCTGATATTTTCTGATTACTTCCAATCTTACAGTATCTAAGCACTGATTAACTTAGCTGCTGGCTAAATCGTAATTGGGTGCATCTATTCAAAGAAGAGTTGCACTAGTCTCTACCGAGAACAAATCATTCTCCAGTTTATAAATGACTTATTGACGACGTATCTGTTACGCTTTCCCTTAAAACCATTATATCGTACATTAATCCAAATCTACCAACCATTACCCTTCAGTGATTTCTCCTTTTGCGCGTCTCACTAACACCTTCCATCGATAACGTACTGTTTGACCATCCCTTTTATTCAACAATTGAGCGTATTCGCTGAAATCCTGCCGTGGAAGTGTTCCTAGGACCATATCAACCTATGATCTAAGTTAGCTGCGTCATTTAATAATTGTTACACCTACTAGTTGACGATCTTCCTCGAGAGTCCATGTTGAATTTGGAGCTTTCCGTCTTTTTTGCCGTGGAGTAGTATATGACAGCGGTGATGTTTTAGCTTCTTTAAAATCATCATTTTCAACTGCCAAAGAAGCCGAACCTCCAACCGCTGAAACTGGAGATAGAAAATTTGGTTCTTGTATGCCTGTCGACGATTTTTCCAAATATAGCCGCTGTTGATCGAGCATTGGATCTTGAGATATTATAGGCCAGTGCTGGTATATGGAATTTGATACTTGCACTTGAAAAGAAGCTTGTGGTGCTATTTGTGTAAAAATTTGCTGCTGGTTTAACTGTGTCATTTGAGGTAAAGTGTTGGGAGGCAGTGCTTGATGTTGACTAACTCGAGGAATTTCATAAGTTATTGGCCCACTTTCAGGGCGAAACGTGGATAATTGACCATCAAAGATGTATGACGGCCTAATCTGGCCACTAAATTCGGATGAAGAACGCTTTAATGATGGCGATCCTATCGGCTGAACGGTGCCCTGATGGTGTTGAACAGGTACCGAAGTGGTCACTGGCACAAACGAAGATACAGGCACAAACGTGCTGTAAGCTGGATGATTGTAAGCATACACCTGTCCTATATTTGGAGAATGGACCTGAGAGTGCATTTGATATTGTGCTTGTTCATGAGATTCTGGAGATGTAGCAGGTTGTTTTAGTGAGGCTTGTAACAGGACATTCTGCGGAGCTTCAAAAAGATGAAATGGTGTAGAGGATGACATCGGCTTTGACGGTTCCAAATTTGTTACGGGTCTCATCTCTCGATGCTCCAAATTTATAATTGTTTCGTCTTTCGGCTTCGTCAAATTCTTTGAATTTTGATCAGCATTACGGGTATGTTCGAATTTATGTGGATATTTTGCAGTAGCTTGTTGTAAACTAATCTTTGCTCTGTCTCTTTTGTGCTTGACTTCAATTTCATCGCCTTGCGCCGTGTTGGTGATCAAATTAATCTTCATCTTCGACTTTGCAATGTATGATTTTTGCTCCCTTTCATTCCAGTTTTTCTCCTTTTCATCTTTTTTGTCTTCTTCGTCTTCGCTTTTTTGCTTCATTCTTTTGACGCCTTTTGCCTCATTTTTTGACTTCTTCAGATCAGCTGTAGCTCCTTCAGGTGTGTGACCATCGACAACAACCTCTTGTCTTTGAGACTCATTAAGTATCAGACCAATATTCATAGAGAACAATGACGTTTTGTAAACTTTGCCTCAAAATAAACAACTCTTGGTTTTGGATATTGTTTCTATGTAAATGTTCACCAGTAAATTTTCTGGATATCTGTAAGTATATGTACTCTTGGATTGCCATTCACAGAATCGGTAGTTCACATGTGTAGTTGTTCACTCTGTTGACCTCCAAAATAGACCCGGTAGCACTTCCAGTTTGATGAATCTCCAGCGATGCGTTCTGCTCCTGGATTTCAAAAGCAGCAACAAAACAGCCGACAAACTAAAGTTAATCCAACGATGCGAGGATCAGTCGGGCAGTAAATGATGTTTAGTTTGCTTAGCTTGTATATGAACTTCGAACTAATCTAACATGTAAAGCCTCGAGCTTCTGGTCTGCAATACCGCTACTATAGTGCAATACAAACTATTACATATAGTATGAAAGGGCTGAAAGCGCGTTGTGACAAGAATAAACTATGAGATATCCTCGATTCAAACGTCCAGAACTTAAAAGTACGTACGCTCAAAAACAAATTAGCCTTTTGACACTACTAGTGTAGTATCAAAAGACCGAAAGCAAGTACATGTCTGAGTAACTCACAAACTAGCCAAAACTCGAAAACCTTTTGGAAACCTTTTGGCAGATAGTTTTTGTTGTTGCAGCTTACCTCGATTCAGAATATTCCAGTTCGCGGCCTAATCATCCTCATACTGTGATTCCGATGAAAGGTGGAACACACGAGATCGTAAATCTTGAAAATATAATAAAGTTAATCAGCGCACATCTTTAAACTTATTTACTGACTATCGAAGAAACTCAGAGCTAGACAAGCTGAGCTGGGGAATGGTCCGGAATTGAAGAATTAGGACTAAAACCAAAGTTCAAGGCTCTTGGCAAAGTCAATCTAGGAAGACGCTCAGACAAATAACGTTATTGACGCATAACTCTATTTTACTGCGCAGCGTTTGCGCGTTCGACAAGAGTCGGTACCGATATCTAAAGAACATAAGCCATGTGCGACTTTAATGCAAAATTCAACCATGTAGCCTCAAACTTTATCATACTGTACACCAAAATAGAGTCCTATTTGAGTGCTGCAGCCGTGTGCGTGCGCTTACGACATAGACAATTAATTAATTTATTCTGGCAACAAGCTCTGAACTATTTCGACGTAGCGTAATGGAGTAAGAAACTCGCCGTGAACTGTTATTTTTACTAGCTACATGTAAAAATCTTGAAGATTTGAAGATGCCGCTAAAGTGTAGCTCATATTAAAGCGGATGAGAACTGATCACTTTTTGCAGCAGCAGCCTGACGCAGCATTCTGACAGAATCTTTTCTATTAGTGGCAGCAGCGCGTCACAAGAAACAAAGTTAAGTATAAGCAGTCCTTCATTTGTCGGAGTGACCAAAATATTGTTTGCCAGAAATGAATAGATAACTGAGCCTCTTCGGTGCAATTGAAACAGCTAAGAGAATTTCGAAGAAGACATCGAGTTGAAATCAATAAATTATAACAACCAGGAAAAGAATTACCTTCGCAAATCTCAGAAGCGGAGTTCCACGATTCGTAAGATGCGGCTGTCCACTACCCATTAAAATCGACACCAACCTGTTTCGGAATGTAACTGCAGCCAATTTTAATGCCCTACGTGACGGAAAGATATATTGACTGCAGGGATATTACGAAGCGTCGACATTTTTAAGCTTTTGACAATACTTACCATCGACAGTTGCTTACTACAGCGTATGTAGCTAAAGTGCGAACAAACTTACAGCGTACTTCAAATTCCTGCAGATGAAGCTGAACGCCAATTTAAACTGTACTTATGATTTCTTGTCTGTTGTTTGTGCTTTAGGGAGGTACAATTCCATCGTTCGTAGAGCTGCTGTCTTTTCAAATTTAATGCTGGCTTTGAAGGCCATTTTTAAAGCTGTTTCAATGTTGGACACCAAAAAGTATGAAGTGAATGAAAAATACTAGTGGTGAAAAACAAAAATGGAATTAAATGCGATGAGACTCAAAAACGCTCTCGCTAATGGGATTTTGTTTTGGATGGATAGTACTAGCCTTTTGGAGGATAGTCTTTTTGGTCGAAACTCAAAAGTGAAAGAAGGGATGCAAAAATAAGTCACTCATACTTACCAAATTGCGCACAAAGGCCAGACTTGTATACTCACGTTACTAATGCTTGCATTAGTCTCTCAGTAAGCTCGCGACTATCTGCAATGTCAAAGTGTCAATTATTATTTAGCAACCTTAAAAAAATATTAAAATTGATGCGGCCCAATAACTAATTTGACTTTACAATTTGGAATTGGACTAGCAGTTCGCAGCGCATGATTTTATAAGAAATCAAGTTTTTTGCTATGTCTTTCATTCAAAAAACACAGCTCAAGGTAATTGAGCGTATGTGATCTTGACGTAGCTAAAAACAAACCGTAGACCAAACTTGGAAGAATTTTGACCTATAAAATGCAGTGCTCTGACGCCAATCTTTTTTAAGTACTTCTGCATCAAGTCTATTATCAAAGTTTGGATCAGAGCTAGCTGCAAGATAGACTTTTAAATTCCGTCTATTCCGATTTCCAAACGACTGGATTGCAGCTTGTATCGTTACCACATCATGTATGTTTTACTAACTAAATCACTTGTCTCAATTCAATGGTGGCATGGATTATGTGGACGAGACAGCGACGCCTGGCAGTTGCTGCCAGAAGATCCCTAGCCTATTTGTATCAAGTCACAATTTTGATGTAACCTCGTAACTTATGTGGCTCAATGCTGCACAGAGCGTTATTTAGCGTGGAAGTTTGTTCCGAGTTGAAATTCGTAGTTTACTGCCCAACATCTAATCATAAGTTAGAAAAACTACTAAAATCACAAGCTGTTTTGCTTTCTAGGCAGAAAAAACTACGCAATCCTGATCTACTGTCAAACTAGAGAGCTTTGAAATAGAAAGACAAACTGATTTTGTTTACTTTAAGCTAGCAAAAATAGGCCAGAGTTTAATTTTCTCGGATGCGTGTCGACTTTCATTAAAGAAAGTAAAACAAAACGCACTTGAATCTTCGACCATAACTGTCGTCACAGGCTTCTACTTGTTATTTCAGCTTCAATTAGCTACAGTGAAACGGCATTTTTTCATTAAAATTTAAAGTTCCAATAACTTAAAATTTGAACTTAATTGGCGAGTTCCAGAATCTGGTAGTTAAATGTACTACAGACAACAAAAATGCCAATGTACTATGTACATTCTTGTTGAATGACACAGCTAAATCTAGAGTAGTTTTGGGTCTCTATGCGTGAAGTGACGAATTTTGCGGATAGAACAGTATGTCAGTTGCAAAGAAATAAGTCTTTGGTAAATTGAGACGGTGCGCTTGAACGGGTGCAGCACTCTTGTACTGAAAGTGAAATGCAAGCGTCACTATAATGACTCCGAGCTATTGTTCATTTCAAAGTTTGTTAGCACCTGTAAAACTGTTACAGAAGAAGTTGCAAAGTTCAGCTGCAGATATTTTGTCGGACAGGGTCTGCATTCTTCTGAAACATTTTGGCAGCGTGTAAGTACTTGCATTTAGATCATATGAGCACGAACAACAAATAAATGATGCATAACTACCCTGAAAGGTATTCAAGGAACTAGGTTTTTGCGGACTGTCTCCTCACTATTACCGATGTCTAACTTGTTTCACATACGGAAGATATGTCAGTATTTAGAAATCTTCACTTTCTTTACCACAGTACGTGTTTATTTTGACTACAGCATATTTTCGTTGTCTGACTCTATTCTCTAAAGCTCGTTTCAACTATACACAGATTCTCGCTTGGTCGAAAATCTATCAAACTAACGCCGGTGAACAATTTTATAATTCATTGGGGTAAGCTGTTGTGAATTGAGAAATATGACAGAAAACAACATTTGAAAACTTTGATTCTACAGACTATTCTGGTGCAATTATTGTCTTTCGCAGTTCATGAAGTTAAGTAGCGCCTCGATCCGTAACCTACCGAAATCATTAGTACGCGTCTGTGCTCTGAGCCCGCTAATTCATAAGACTTGAATTTTGATGCTGCCTGCTATATTTCTAAGTGAAACCCAAAAAAACACCTAATCAAACCACTACAACTCCGCTATGAGATTTTGAGTAAAACCTGAAAACTGTCGCCTGACAAAAAATTGATTAGATTTTTAACACCAATAAATCGAAAACTGGAAACATGTATGAATCTACTTTTAGGCAGCATTCACGTCCTCCTCCATCGCGTTTTCATCAAACACATCCTCCACCGTAATTTGCTCAGGCGTCTTGATTTTAGTACTCAAATACGCTGCAATTAAGGCACCAATACCGCTCAATCTAAAGATCCAAACAATACTGTTATCTTCTGCCTCTCCGCGTCCAGGCTTTGAGAGTAACTTGAAGAGAATGCTCGAGGCTAAAGAACTCAAAACCTAGATATTCGATTAATGAAGAGCTCAATCTAAACCAGTCAAAGATTGCTAACGCACTTGAGGCAACGAAACAAAGACGTTGTGAACACCCATTATAATACCTGCTTCATGTTCGTATTTATGAAGCATTGAAGGATGACGAAGTTTGGCTTTAACACGAGCAACGTCTTCGGCTATCAAAGCAAATGGCGCCCACAAAGCATGGGCCCATGGAATGCCTAGTACAGTGATCATTATCGTAGCTTGTCTTCCGGTCCTAATGAAAAAGGTGGAAAACATTGCAATTGCAAATACTATATGCGAAAGCATCCAAGAACGAGAAAGAGTTAGCCATTTGATTCGAAACCTTGAACTCTTAGTCTGTTCAGGATCAGAATATGAGGGAGCTATTACTAGCGGAAGAATCAGATTAGCCAACAGCGATGTTATAGAATATAACAATAGAGAACGACTGGCATATCGGGTTGCTGCTTCCCAAAGTTTATCAACTTCTTCCGGCGATAAATCAGGAAGTGACTCTGCCGCTCGCTGACCCATTACCTCTCGATAATACATTTCACCTACATACGTAGTTGTATAGAATAGCCTGAACCATTAGTGACAATCTAATTGCCCGTTTTGTAAAAATAGCTTACATAGGAAAATATCCTACAAGAGTTACGGTTAGTACTGAAGGATCACTATGGAGCTTTCTGTAGTGTATCTTACCAATCCATGCAAAAAATTCTGTATCACAAATCAAACGAACCTGAGGGCTCAAACGCGTAACGCCTCGCTTGACTTTAGAGAAAAATTCCGGAATCGAATAACTTTGAGGAGTTTGCTCCATAGTGAAGCTGAAGTAATGATCTGTTAGCTGCGATTTCACTGATTGTCATCAAACGATGTCAGATACTCACGTTTCCAAATTAGGATTCCGCTCATGAATATATTTGCATACTAATCCAATACATATGATAAGAGCTAAACTAGCAAAAAATGCCAGTACCCTAAATTGGGTATTCCCAAGAAACGGAAACCATTTAGGAAGATCGATAACACCTAAGATAAAGCCAACAATGTTTCCTGCACCCGTTAAAACTGCCGCAAATGCATTAGCAGTTTGTTGTTGATGGATAGGCGCATTATCAACTATAATTGCTCGGGAACTTGCTTGTACTAGATAGCATTAGTACAGTACATATATCTATTTGAAGTCTATCCTTACCTGTTCCAATAGAAAAATCAAGCATATAAACCATCAATACAGCAAAAACTTGGGTCAAAACTACAAGATTGCTCACAAACCATCCAAACAAGACTTTAACGATATCGATAGACCAGCTGAGAAGGAATAGACTTAAACATGTGAAAATAGTTCCACCAATCATGAATGGCCTTCTTCTACCTAGTTTTGAACGGCTGGAGTCACTTAACATTCCAACAATAGGCTGTACCAACACTCCAGATAATGGACCCGCAATCCATACTAAGCTCATCAAGGTTTTAGACATTCCCAACGAGAGTAAGAAAGGCTTATTCATATTGGTTAGCATGATACTCCTAACAATATCAATTCAAGACTCACGGTTCCATTTGAGAACTCTGTAGACCAGCTAATCTGCAATCCTCCAATAGCCAAAGTGAGCAGAAAGATATATTTCATAGACCTTGTTGGCATTCCAAATCGCTCCAAGTTTGTATCGCCCTCAATTGATCGCATACGCATTATAGTAGCCGACATGCTTTCAGAAGATCTACCTTCATTACTCAGTTCGTCAGTCATTAGCGGAGTCGACACTCCTGAAGTGTCATTATCATCGTCAATGACTCTAGAACTAGGGGTCGATTGGGACAAAGGATCATGATCGACATTTTCATGAGAGCTGTTCGTCGATGAAGTAACCATTTTCTTGAGCCAAAAATTTCAAATGCAAAGTATTATATCAAATTACCAAAAAAAATACGCTAACAGTGAATGTCGAGAATGTATGGTGACTCCACTTATCGTTAGAACGAATGTGGAGAAGATACAGGATAATTCGATCAGAGTTATCACGTGAATTATACTGCTATCTACACTCGCTTCGCATTGGCCTTACACCTAACCCGAAGATTGCTAAAGCTAGAAGAGGAGCTTGCGGCTTAAAAAAGCAGAAATCTTTGAGTTTCTTCAATATTTTCTATTAATGTCAGAAACTGATGCAAATAGATTATCACCTTTTGATTAAAGTCTATTAAATTATCTATTGGATTTACAAATTTTTCCAAAATTTACTGAGTGCAAAGCTCGTAAACTTTTGAACCCTTGACGCCAACCAAACTCTCAAGGTATGCGATGAACTCTTCAGCATCAACCATATCCAAGACACCAAATGGAGTCTGAGTGGACAATGGTTGACCTCCAAACAAAACACGAACAAAGTACGTGCTTGAGTTGTCCTTGCGCCAAAGCTCAAAAACTACCTCGGCACCCATTCCTGGCCATCTAAGGTAATCGATCTGTAAAGCACCAAGTAAAGGTGAAATGGAACCATCGTGAGCAATGTTGTGGCGGTAGACAGTGTCAAGAGAACCGCTCATTCTTCCTTTGAGATGAGCAACCAATTCAGTAATCCAGGCACCATAGTGGGCAGCAGCATACACAGTGGAGTTTTGCGCGCCACGGAAAATGTAGTTGTATTCGTAGTCACCTAAACGAAAAACCTGCTCGGCCTGCTCTTGTGTTATACACTCAGACGAGTTTTTGAGGTTGCAAGGAAGAGGAAGCTTGTGGCAGGTACGTGAGGCAAGATTATCAAAGTAGTGATCGAACCACCTATTTGTCGTTAGAAAAGTCTACCAGATCAATTTCATACGAATTGAACATACGAGTGCCAGCCTCCATCAGTAGGATCAACGCCAGAAATAGCATCAAGTTCGGCGTAAAGAGTTTGAGACATGTTGATATGAGTAAACCAAGCATCAACGTTTTGGTAAGCTGAGCGAACATCATCGGCCCAAGAGCAAGAGTATTTGGGCTCAAGAGAATCAGTAGCAGCGACTTGCTCAAGAACAGTGAAATCGTTGATCTCAGGGTAAAGTCCTTTAACCAAAGCAGCCGCGACCTGAGAAGTGATCTCGTTGCTAGTGACACGCACAACCATGGTGTTGGGATCAAATTCCTTAGGCAAGTAGTGCAACTTGTCGCCGTATACCGACCAAATATCGCGACCGTGGTTGTACGAGTCTTCAAGACCACCGTATGAAATTTGAGGGAACTGACAAGTTGAGTTGAATCCGCTGTTAACGTACATCATCGGATTGTCAGAGTCCATGTAATCTTTCCAGCCAATGGCGGTGGTATCAACTCCATTCTTAGTGGCCGCATAATAATACATCTTTGTGTCATCACAGTAAAGGGGGATATCCTCATGGGGAAACAAGTTAGAGGCATAAGGAGTACGCTTATGGTGTCGGTGAATGACTTCAAGATACTGAAGAGAGTATCCGGTAGGAACAGGGTACTCCCGAGCCCGAACATGAGGCATGTTGCAGTAGTTGTAAGCACCATAGTCAATATCTGCAACCTCAGATCCATTATAGTATCCACCATTGGTACCAGAAGCTGAAGAGAACACGGCCTCAAGGTTGTTGAACGAATTGTTCAAAGGAGGATAGTGAGTAATGCCTTCATAGGTATAAGCAGCCGCTGCAACAGAAGCAGAGGCTAAAGCAGCCAAAATAGCAGGTAAAGAGAGCGACATCTTTGCGGTTGCTTGATTGAATGTCTGCACGATGATACTGTGAATCGACTCCAAGTCGGCGCCCTTATATATGTTACAAGCATCCAGACCGTATGGTATCTCTTGCGATTGCATCGGTTGAAACACGCCCACGTGTGGCAGTTGATGATTGTCAATGTTGCATGGTGGTATAGCAAATCAGGAAGCAATTAGAAAAATCTAAATTTGGAAAACGATGATTTCAAAGTGGTCAAAAATTAGCTCGTCTTTTAAATAAATGTAGCAACCGATGAGTTCCAACCTCAGCGTACCCAACACGTGGGCCCTTTACAGGCGCAGACTGACTGTAAATAAAATAGGCTCTGGCTGCACTTCTGCACAGATCCCAAGCTTGATTAAACGAGGTACACAATAGTCGCCTTAGCCTGAATCTCGGCCTTTCTTCATTCTGTAATAGTTTATCAACTATAGATACTTTGGGTATTTACGGCAAGCATAATTGCCGCTAAGATCAGATCATGGTTTAAAGAAGTAAGATCTTATCTCATGAAAATACTTGATGTTAAATCATACCATGGACACTATTTTTGTTTACATTTTAGTCTGCCGGTAAGTCAAGCGGATGGAAGTAGACTTGTCAAGCATGGAGTCGCCGAGTAAAGAAGACTCAAAGTACCACTATTTTTGTTTACATTTTAGTCTGCCGGTAAGTCAAGCGGATGGAAGTAGACTTGTCAAGCATGGAGTCGCCGAGTAAAGAAGACTCAAAGTACCACTATTTTTGTTTACATTTTAGTCTGCCGGTAAGTCAAGCGGATGGAAGTAGACTTGTCAAGCATGGAGTCGCCGAGTAAAGAAGACTCAAAGTACCACTTTTGCTGCCTCACCTTGCTGGAATCGCTAACCCTATTTTGATCAACGTTTATGACTGGATGTCTAGATTTACTTAAACAGTGTGCCGTCTTGGTTTATTGCATAGATAATGAATCAAAAAAAATAAAAACAAAACATCTAAAACGCCTGAAATTGAACGTTAATTGACAAATATCAATGTATGTAGATTTAACGTACCTCGAACTTCCAAATATAATCTGATTACATCCTAGTAAGGTGTATCTGCCAATGAATTGAACAAAAAAACGGCCCTTGGTAACTATCAAACGCCATACCCGCTTACTGCACCGTTCAATTTTTCCATTTAGAGAGAGAAATATAATTTGGCCCATTCAATGGGTCTCTACCAAGTGCATCAAGAACACACACGTGTAGACCATCTAATCAGCACAGTCAACTTCATATTTGCGCACTGTTTTCAACAGTTAATCTCAAATGTCTACTTTCGATTTAATTTCAATTAAGCAGAGTTTAGGATAGTTGTCGACCGCGGTCTGCTGATTCGGTATGATGTTGTCTAGCCTTTGTCAGAGAGTAATCTAGTTGCCGCTTTGTGTAAAGTGCGATAATTCTAATTGATAAACGATAAGCAAATTAGCGAAAACAAATCAGAAAAGAATACATACTTGGCATATTCTATTCTAGCTCGTTCCGTTTCGTCATCGGCGCAGGGAAATAGGTCCTCAGTTGTCTGATCACATGATGCATCCGATATCGAACCCCCATGTCTTTCGGACTTCAGCACTGAATCCTGTTCATTTGTAGAGATAGAGTTTACTTCGTTGTCAGCAGTGACAAGGTTTTCTTCTCTGTCGCTAATACTGACTGTAGTGTAGTTGTCTGATATCCGTGGCATCGATGCAACCATGTAGGTAAGATCGTCGACTGTGGTAGTTGTTCTTGATGAATTTTCCATTTTTGAAATTAATGGGGTTTCAACTTTATCAGAAGTCAAGCTAGTGTCTCTTGAAGATTTGAGAGGATTGGAATAAGACAAATTTTTCAGCGTCTGCTGTGTCGGACTTGTGTGCAGAATTTCACTTGTTGGAAGTGATGCAGTACTGCTAGTTTCAGAAGCGGTTGACGTGTACAGATCAAAAGTAGGCATGGGCAGGTTGTAGAAGACACAAAATAAGAAAAATCAGAGTATCAATAAGCTATTTATCACAAATACACACTATTAATACCGATCGAGTTACGACTTCGTGGTTATCGGTTTCACTGCCGTAAAAGAAAAAAAGTTATCTTGCGGGGATGACGACTGATTAATACAAATATTATGGCTCGACTCGATCAGGCGGAGCGGCGTTGATTTGCTCTATTTTATCTTTCCAACAGACGTCAGTCATTCATTAAGCGTCAGGAAGACTGGGAAAAAAGTCAGTTAACCAGCAAACTGCGTCATTGTTGCCCTACGCCCCACGAACTCACGTGGAAGCTTCGTGCGTTTCCTACGTCAGTTACACACCACGAGTTACGATGTCGTTTGATCGGCCTGCCTAAATTAATTCAAAATTTCTAAATTTAATAATAGAGCAATTTCTGACTTTATTCATTAATGAATTTGGGCCATGCACATTAATATGTACGAAGCAAATAGCACTATAGCTTGCGAGAGACTGTTTGTTTCAGGCAACAGCCGAGATGAGCACTGACGTCACTTCTGAGACAAAGAAACCTGTCATGACTGAGGGTATCTTGCACGAGCTTTTTTCTGACTCTCCCCGATTATTTGTTCATTTTCAACGTCTCTTCATCTAGTTAACCATCTAAAATTGCCATCAGCGCGTATATCTCTTTGTCAATAAAATACAGAACCTCGTTAGTATGGAAAACAAATGTTCGTTAGTGACGACTGAAGTTGGCCTACGTGACGTCATATCATCATTAACGCGAGACTTTTTGATAGCATAGCTTACGTCATACATTCGAGAACGATTTTTAAAATTTGTCATGACAATCGCTTTCTTCTATTTACTGAACTTCTGCCTGAAGAATAGATCTAGAAGATGTCAGGCCAATTTTGTCACGCGTCATTGTTGAGATTGAGTGCGTTCGAATGATGCTTTTTCTTTTGCCTAGTCAGTTCTCAAAAATAAATTGTATATTGATTAGATTTCGAAAGAGCTGTAATATTTAAACTTTATCAACGAGCCTTCTATATGACGGCTGCCAAAGATAAGAAAAATAAAATCAAACGAATGCTAAACGAGTGTATGATTTTTAGATGCTAACTTGAAAATCCAGATTCGTGCCTGCACATTGTGTTTCGTAAAATGCCTATTTGTGACGCAGGCACAATCTCATTGATAGCGTTCTGCGCCGCACGTACTTGCAAACAAATATTCGTACACTCATTATGACTGCCAACTATTAATTTTCATAAACAACACAAAAATTACTCCAAAATAACATTACATACTAGTCACAACTTTTCCGCCGCAACAGAATTATACAACCTGAATCTGACCTACTGCCGTTTTATCCCTCTCTCATCTCATAGGGGAGCATATCCATTCGACAAACTTCGGTATCTAATACACAGCATCCTTTGTAAATATTACAGCATACTCATGAATAAAACCCTACACCCTTTGTGACTGTTGCAAAGGATGTCCACTACTGCTGTTGTTGCTGTTATTATTATTGTTGTTACTATTGTTGTTGTTGCTGTTTTGCGACTGATTACTGTACGCGCTGGGAGAGCAGCCACGAGATAAATTAGAAACCGCAGGACTTCGTGTGCGGCGAGATGAGTATCCATTAGGAGTCCGAGAAACTGCATACTTCGCAATTCTTTGCTGCTGGTCAATCTCTAAACGCCTTAGAGTATCCTCTAAATTTGTAATTTGCAGGTTGATTTCATCAATAATACTGTCGCGCGCTTGCAGATCCATATCATGTTGCTCAGCTTGAAGCCGCATTGCCTCACCTGAAGCTTTATGTTCCAATTCCGCGCTTTGCTCCTTGGCTTCTTGAACTTCACGGCATATTTCTGCTGCTCGGGTTGACTCGACTTGATAATTCGTTCGTATTTCATCGGCATTCTTCCCATTGAGTTCAACTTCCAACTTCAGCTGTTCAATTTCTTGCGTCAGCCGTAGCTCTGTTTCTTTCAGTTCTATAATTTCTTCACTAATCGCTTCACTCTTTCCTTCTCTTTTAATTTCGAGAGCCTCCTCAGCAGCTTTCTCTTTCAACATTAGGTTTTCGAATTGTTCCCGCAAACGCTTTTCTTCATTTTCCGAACGAAGAGCTCTTTTTTCAGCTTGGGCAGCTTGCTTAAGAGAAACTTCTCGGTTGCTGATTTCACTGCTTATTAAATCACCAAAGCTTTCGTATTTTGCTAAAAGGTCGCCATGTGAAGTTTTAAACAGCGAGAGATCTTTATCGATTTTACTTATTCGGTCGTTCGTCTCTTGAAGATCACGGCGCAGGTTCTGTGAATGTTAGCATTGTCTAATCAGCGATACAATACAACAAAATATAATAATATGGATATTCAAATGAGAATATTCATAGATCATAGAAATAGAAATTTCAACTTCGTGCTTTGTGAAGCGCATAGACGAGCTGTACAATCAGAATGACGGAAACACACCTTGATCATACTGTCAAAGTCAATAAGCTTATCCACCGACATTTCCCCTTGACCAGCTCTTGAGCCTGTTGGGTCATAGTAGTTTCCATTAAAATGTCCTGTGCGTTTATTGGCATGTGCCGAGTAAATATCGTCAACAGGATCGTTCAAGATTGTGCGAAGATCCATAACAGAAGCGACTCGTTTTTGCTTGATTTGGTCTTCAGTCACAGGAGGTTGGAGTGGGCGACCGCGGGGATCTATGGCCGAGTATGGATATACAGAATACATATTGTACAATAGTATTCCTAATATGAAAACCAAAGAGCTCGCAAATCTTTCAAATTATAACAAGAGGTAAGGTAGAGATGGGCGAGGAGGGCAGTATAAACAAGGACGGAAACTGAATTGAGAGAAGCAAAGAGCCAGATAGAGACAAAAGATGTCGGACTCGGAGCGCCGCGCCGTCCCCGGGAAACTCGGGTTGGTTTACACTCCAATTACTTGAGTATGTGAAACTACATCGAAAGTACAATATTTGCATATTGAGAAGTTTCGTTTTCTGTAAATCTATTCTAAAACTATAATAAAATGTAGAATAGGTGTCACTGCTGAAGGTATTGCTGCCAGGAAAGATTTTTAAATTGAAGCGTCTTCATGTCCACTGACCCAACCAAGCTGGGACATCTTTCTCTACATACGTACAAGTGATTTTTAGATTCGACCAAATTTTGTAGCCTTACGGCTATTTCAAATTGTTATAAACCAGTGAATATTTTTCTGTATATAATATTCATATATAGAATAAATCGTATCCGTTGCTACCTTCAGCGTTGTACAGCTTTTAAATGTGATAAAAGTGGCAATGACCTTCTGTACCCGACCCAGCCGCACATGGCTTTTAATAAATGAGGAGAACAAGGTGTGTCGGCATTTAACGACGGTTAAACTGTCCTAGGAACTCATTACCCTATGGATTTACTCGAAATAGTTTGATTCAAGTGACTTTAGATAGTGCACAATCGCTTATATAACTGTTCATTTTTGCTTCTAGTAAACCTACTTGTGGATGCTGAATATCAACAGAGACAAGCAAAGTGTTGTCATTTTAAGCTTTCCATGATGGAATGGCTTCGCCTACTTTTCCGCAGGCCTCCTTAGCCCAGTCATACATTTTGTTCCTTACCACTAGAGCGAGCATTCATATTGATCTCTTTAATTCTGAATTGCTCTAAGCTCTGGCTATATGAGGCTTTTTTTCTGTCTGGCTGTGACGGATTTTTGACTCTTGGTGACAAATTTCACCTACCGGGTATTGTCAATTAGACTTCTTTCACTTTAAAGCAATGTCACGTGAGTCAGTCCCAACCACATCTGGATCTCAAACCTTATGGATCTCAAGATCGTCTACAATCTACAGAATCTAAATCACTTTGCTAACAGAATGGCCTGGCGATGTTCGTCCAACTCAAACACAGGATTGATTGAAAATTTGGTGAATGCTAAACTTTTACACTCCCCACGAGTTATAGAGGCATTCAAAGCTACGGATCGTGTTCATTTTGCACCTAAGAAACCTTATGACGATGCACCACAATCCCTTAAATATGGTGCCACAATTTCCGCACCGCATATGCATGCTGCTGCAATTGAGTCTCTTGAACAGTATCTGAAACCAGGATGTACTGTTCTTGATATTGGATCGGGATCAGGCTATCTAATGGCAATCATGGCTCGCTTAGTGATGCCCGGTGGGAAAGTTTATGGCATCGAACATATCAAGGAACTCAATGAGTTTGCTGAGCAGGGATTTATTTCTTCAGATCCCGAGAACGGAAAAAAACTGATTGATGATAAAAGCGTTGTTTTTTTGTCAGGGGATGGTAGAAATGGATGGCCAGATAAGAGTGTGAAATTTGATGCTATTCAGTATTGCCCATCGTTTTTCTTTATATTGTGACGCTTTTTCGAAAATACAGATGCTGACGAGTACAATTTAGTGTTGGAGCCGCGATTTCAGTAGTTCCTAACTCACTGGTTGATCAACTTAAAGCACCAGGTAAAATGTTTATCCCAGTGGGCGACGCCAACGACAATCAATATATTTACGAAATTTCCAAAGACGATGAAGGAAATATCACTCGTGATCGAAAATTTGGTGTATCTTACGTACCTCTTACTGATGCAGGATATTATTACGCTAAAGGTTCAGCACGTTCTTGAATGAACATCATCTGTTGAGTAGTAGTATCATAGTAACCACTAATTATACAACAGTCATTACCGAACTAGTCTACTTTTTGGAATCTAATATATGTAAACTTTAGGATATAGTACACAAATTAAAAGATCTGTGAAAGCTGACCAAAAACGAGAACTCCAATAAAAATGTAAATCAGGTATCACAGTTTCCTGATAGCCTTCAACGCCCAACGTAAGCATCTACACTTAATCTCTCAAATCCTAACTCACAGCTGAAAACGCCGTTCGCACGCTAATAATAGATAAACCAAAGCCAAACCACAACCCAATCTTTTAAAGCACTGCCATGGTATTGTCGTGCTCTATTCCCGGCGTCACGCTAGATATGAATTTGAGAAAAATAACTAAATACTGATCAACTCTTACTGCTTCCTCGTCGCTTTCATCACTACCTTCCAGCTTCTGCTCTGATGACAAATCTTCCCACTCTTCAGAATCTAGTCCCAGTCCTTGCATACCGTCTAATAAGTCATCTGACGCTGATGGAAGCGGATCGACACCAGCAGCTTTCGCAGCGGCAGCAGCAGCTCGTAATCTCCGCTGGCGAGCCTCAGCTCTTGATAATAGCATCTTCATAACACTTGCGTGACGACATGGATGAATAGAGACCATAGTAGTGTTTTCCAAAAATGGTGATGTCTCAATAGTGACAGTTTTATCTTTATACTCTGACACAATATCTTCAAACATTTCTTGCGGAGAAAGTGGTGAGCCCGAAGCCTTGAATCCCGATAGGTACATTTTTGGTACTCGATACGAGGTTGAGTATGTGATATACAAATTGTACGATCGATCCGGTACCGTAGTAGTGACGGACCCGTCAGAAGTAGTGATAGTAGTGTTCTGAATCAAATATCCCGGGTCTTCCATTTCTTCTTCCATCTCGTCGATGTCAAGAATAGAGTCGTCGTCATCATCTTCATTATCAGTCGTAACAACAGAAGAAGCCGTATATCCTTTTTCACTAACAGCTTTATTTTTTGCTGAAGTACCCTTCTTAGCATCATACGATAATGTCCACCCATCTTCGTCTTCTGTCTCCAGAACATCAGACGAGACACCGGCAGTAGTGCTGTAATCACCAGAAGCAGCTTGTGCTCTGACATGAGAGGCAACGTGCTTTGTCACCAAGAATTGCTTATCGGGAGGTAAAAAATCTCTCGCTTTCGAAGCTGGAGCAGACGACCTTAAATATTATATAACGTTAGAACATTCTCATAATTATAAAAAACGCATGTTGTACATGAGTAATAAAGGGCGTCCTCACCATGACCAAGTAGGAAACTTATAGACCAGGTAATCCCCGGATTGAACAAACTCCTCAGGCGTAATTTCACCAGTGTTTTTAAAAGTAGAAACATGCGATACTGGTGATAGATACTCTCGCCATGACGAGAGAGTAGATTGCAACCGTAGCATCGTTGTACAAGGGTTATTAGCGTGTCTTCACGAAAGACCTCCTATACTCCGATTTGATTATGAAAGTAATTATAGCAGTTTCCAAATCTTTCAAAACAAAAGACAAGATCTCTAATAATAAACGATATAAAAACCTTCTCTCAAGCTGCGTATTGCTGGCACAACCTGAACTGATTGCTGCTATTCAATGGCGATCGTGACATGGTTTCCCCGGTTGGGAGTTTGAATGAGGTTCACGTGATGTATCATAAGTTGGGTAAGGGCTAATATTGCGTGTTTCCCCTGAAAACTATACCTGAGTACAGAAAGCTTGCTGCACATCTTGACTCTCTTCATAATAACGTTGTGCCACTTCTCTTACACAATCTTTAGGCACGCAGCTACGTACGATAAAAGTCGAGACAAAGCTTGAAAATAGACAAAGGTGACAGAGACAGCTACTAGGTGATTTGCGAGCATCAAATGGTCAGAACTTATTGTAGTATGAGTCTTGTTGAGTGTTGATGCTTCCAAAATAAATAACACTCCAGTATATTACTTTGACGGCAGAATTATTGCAGAACAAGTGAAATTTGCGAGCGAGATATACTTGTCAGTTTCTGCTGTACAGTTTCCAAGATGCCTGTTTTTGACTGCATGAGCGCTTTCTAACGTGATGCAATGGAGTCTGTCTTTTCGTTTGATTCCTTATAATGTGTTGATATGCGCGCGAACTAGAAAAGATGGCGGCCTTTACTGACGTCTGTAGCGATTGCACCTCTTCATAATACTAAAAAGTGAATGACACGCCTGAGATTTTCCGTGCAGCTAAGTTCACGTAACAGCACGTAGTCAGAGAGAATGATCTCGTGCAACCAATTCTGGCAGAAGGCAGACCCCAAAAGTTTTCTTTTCTGATGAGCTATCATGTTTTGGATGTCAATGTAATTAACTGAAAAACCGATATATTCAGAGATTAGTAGCAAGTTAAATCGCTGAGGAAGAATGTTTGGCTTATGGATTCTAGCTGTGCCATTTGTCTGGCATCTTCATCGAGTGAGCGTTTACTTTCGTTTATACTTT
This sequence comes from Myxozyma mucilagina, assembly GCA_030571435.1. Classification (NCBI taxonomy): domain Eukaryota; kingdom Fungi; phylum Ascomycota; class Lipomycetes; order Lipomycetales; family Lipomycetaceae; genus Myxozyma; species Myxozyma mucilagina. Next base: position 62,626 of record JAJLXV010000058.1, read on the forward strand.
TTATGGTGATAACTCAATGCGATGGCAATCCAACCGAATTAGCTACCATCAGCGTCACTGGTCAAATGTGAAGCTGATCGTAATTGGGGAAACTGTTGAAGAATGCCCCCCCCCCCTGAAACTTTAAAGAATAAGCACGGCTCGACTATAGAACGCTTTTGTCATCACTGTAGTCTCCCAATAGAACCAACTTTCCAATTGCAAAGTTATTGATTTAACTTTGTACGATTTGATCGCATAATTTTATAATGCCTGCTAAACGACGAAGGGCCAAGAAGCATTCTGAAGCCTCAGCCGCTGAAAATCAAGATAAATCAGGTGTAGTGACTGATCCGGTTGGCGCAGTTCCAGTTGATGCTGAGGAAGATAAAGCCAACGGTCTTAGCGAAACCGAATCGCTAACATCAGCTACATCCTCTACCAAGAAATCGAAAAAGAAGTCTAAATCCAGCAAGAAAAACACAGAGAAGAATGATTCGCCAAAGAAATCCGAGAAGAAATTGGGCCAAAGTCGTCGTCTGACATTTATTCTTGGTGCACTGATCGGCGTGGTTTTAGCATGGTATTTTGCCGCTTCGCAACAGCTAGTATCTCTTGATGCTTTGGGTGACTTCAATCTTGACTCTCTACCTAAATTTATGGAAGACATGCGCGACAGATTACCAATTGGACTGATAAAAGAAGCTTCAGATATTCAGAAACAAGAACAATCGAAATCAGCAGGAGAACCATTTGCTGTTGGGAAAGCTATGTACAAAGAGGGTTACAGGGCTCAGCATCCTGTTGTTATGGTGCCAGGAGTTATTTCTACTGGACTAGAATCGTGGTCGGTGATGGATACCAAAGAATGTAGCTGTGAGACTTACTTCAGACGAAGACTTTGGGTATGCTCAAACATTCATTCATAAAACAGATTATTAACTCTTAGTCCAGGGAAGTTGGAGTATGTTAAGAGCAATGCTATTAGACAAAAACTGCTGGCTGGTACGCTACCTAATTTATGCTTTTTGAAATTACGCTGACGGTACAGAAACATATCATGCTTGATCCTCATACCGGTCTTGATCCTGAAGGTTATAAGATCCGAGCAGCAGACGGTCTTGATGCAGCAGATTTTTTTATTACCGGATACTGGATCTGGAACAAGATCCTCGAAAATCTAGCAGCAATTGCATATGATCCTAATGACATGTACTCTGCCGCCTATGATTGGCGTCTTTCGTATATGGATCTCGAAAGACGTGATGGATACTTTTCGAAACTCAAAATGCTTGTTGAGTACAACAAGAAGCGGCTTGGTCAGAAGACAATTTTCTTAGGTCATAGTATGGGATCGCAAGTCTTTTACTATTTCTTGAAATGGGCCGAAGCTTCTGGTGAGCACTTTGGTAATGGAGGACCAAATTGGGTGAATGACCATATTGAAGCGTTCGTCGATATTGCTGGCACTCTTTTGGGAACGCCAAAAGCAATTGTTGCTCTTCTTAGTGGTGAAATGAGAGACACTGTTCAGCTCAATGCCTTTGCAGTTTATGGATTGGAAAAGTTCTTTTCGCGAGCAGAGCGTGCGTACTTACTTCGAACGTTTCCGGGGATTGCTAGTATGCTACCTAAAGGAGGCGAAGCGATCTGGGGAAGTCTTGCATCAGCACCAGATGACTTTAGTGCACAGAACGTCAGTTTCGGAAATTTCATACAGTTCAGAGATACTTTGTCCGCGCTGAGCTCAAAGAATTTGACAATACCCGAGAGTTTGGAGTACTTATACACACAAGCACCAACATGGTTCAAAAACAGAGTGCTAGAGAATTTCAGTTCAGGACTTGCGCGAACCCGGGAGGAACTGAAAGCCAATGATAATGATCCTACAAAATGGGTTAATCCGCTAGAAGCAGCACTTCCAAATGCGCCAGACATGAAGATTTACTGTTTCTATGGTGTCGGAAAACCAACTGAGCGTGCTTACGTTTATCAAGAGGAAAAAGATAAGGGACTGGTCAAATTGAATGTTACAATAGCTGGCGGTGGAGGATACGATCCTGTTATTATGGGCGAGGGAGACGGAACTGTTTCGCTACTCACGCATACAATGTGTCATAAATGGAGAGAGGAAGGAAGTAAATTCAATCCTGGCAACATCAAAGTCAAGATCGTGGAAATGCTTCATGAGCCAGAACGATTTGACGTTCGTGGAGGCGAAAAAACCGCAGATCATGTAGATATTCTTGGTCGTGCAGAGTTGAATGAGTTAATCTTGAAAGTGGCTGCAGGAAAAGGGGATGAAATTGAAGATAGATTTGTTAGCCGGTTATCTGATATTGCCAAAAATATCGATTTGGGAGAGAACTGAGGAGATGGTGTATATTATTGTTTGTAATTCGTCTTCATTAAAACGCATTGTTTCTATAGTACTTGTCAAGAACATAAAAGACGGAGATTGAAAAAATCGAATTTTATATCAATGCTTTAAGACATCAAATATCAGAAAAAAAATATATACAAAGTATGATGCAAAAATTCCAAATAACGCCGATTGGTCAACACTGAATAAGAGCTTTTTTGGTTGTTCAGATGTTAAGTTTCTGTCTAGCGCTCACAGTGCCAACTGGGATAGTTTCTTCTCGCTGGACTTTGATGGCACCAGTTTCGCGAATAAGTTGGGCAAGAATGTCATCTGAAAATGAGTCCTTCATGTCAATTACCAAAGGAGCACGGTCAGCTAGAAAGTGTCAATAACAATGCACTATAACGTTGATCACCGGTATGAGAACGTACAGTATTCGACCGTGAGGGTTGCTGGTGTAGCTCTGGCTTCTTCTTTGGACGCTGGCTCGGGAAGTCGTGTGATGGTCATCGGTACTTCAGGATTATTGAATTGTATTGTCGGCATATAAGTTTGCCAAAATTTGCTAGCAACCCAGTTAGCCCATACTGCTCACAATTGTGTACTACTCATATTGAAGAAACAAAAACTTACCGAGCACCCATATGACCAAAGCTGTTTTTCTGCTTGAAGCTCAAAGTAACTGAGGTAGCCTTGGGCAATTTAACTGCGGCTTTTCCGTATGCAATATTGGTCAGCTTCAAGAGCTGCTTGTTCAATCTGGAAACCATGGCGTCTAGCTTCAGAATAGTAAGAATTCTTTAGATATTTAATTCTCATGAACGCATCTCGTTTTCCGACAAAAATACTATTTTGGTTCTTAAGTCACTTGCGCATAAGCATGCACGTGTATGTCACATTTACGAGTGCGCAGAACATGGAACGAGCGAGAAGACATGGTCACGGGATATCTTAGTCGTTGCTGGGCCACATTTCTCTTGTTTGTCCCGCACTTTGACATACTTAATTGCCACATTATCCACATTTTTGTTTTGCTACTCGCGAATACAATTAGATACACAATGGCCCGAATTGGCCGCAAATATTCAAGGGTATGTTTTGATTGGTTTTGTTTTATTTATCAAAGGCGCTTTTTGAGACAAGATCGTGCTGACATCACAAATATGTAGCTGCCGCGTAACCCCGGCCAGGTTTCTGCCTCAGTCGCACGCGCGTCGACCTCTTCCTCGACCTCCTCGAATCTAGCTGCTTCGACCACATCTGGAGAAGACGCAACTTCGGCGGTTGGTGTTCCGAACTCGCCGCCTCCTTCATTCCGCTCGAACTCCTCTTATCTTCCTATCCAGCCCGACGATCCGCTAGCACGCTCATTTGATTCTCCAGCAGACGACGACGAGAACCCGAACAGCGATGCCGATGACGAGTTTTTCAGACGAAATAACGCCTCTACTGCCGCTGATGTAGATGTAAGTTCGTCTGTCGCAGCTGAGCATCGAGCTGAGCGGGCGCGGCTGTTAGCCGAGTCTGCGTCAGCCCCGTCTTCGTCATCCACTCCTTCTTCATCTTCGCATCATCATTCTGCTCCATCAAACAATGATGGAGTTTTCGCAAACATTATGGCGAAGCCTGAAGCTGGCGAGAAGCCGTCTGAAGAGCATCCTCCTTCTTATGAGGAGGCTGCGGCCGACGCTACTCCTCCTTACTGGGAGACCACAGTGATTGCGCCAGGCATGGTTTCAGACGAGGTCTTTGTCGACGGTTTACCTGTTGGAAGTTTTTTCAATTTCATGTGGAATATGCTCATTTCGATGTCTTTTCAGTTTGTCGGTTTCTTGCTCACATACCTGCTGCATACGACGCACGCTGCCAAAAACGGCTCTCGGGCCGGTCTGGGTATCACGCTCATCCAGTACGGCTTTTACATGCGCACGAATCCCAACGATGATGACAGCACTGTGACCACCGATCCCGCGAGCGTAGCTGCTGCTGCGCTTGCTGATCCCAACAGCTACGAGTTTCAATCCTCGGTTGCGGGTAACGGTACATCTGCTGGATCGTCCGACGGTTCTGTTGAAAACAACGACATCATATCTTATATTCTTATTTTTGTTGGATGGTTTCTTCTTGTCAAATCTTTAACAAATTTCATGCGTGCTCGCAAGATGGAGCAGATCATTATGAGTGGTCCCAGCAGTTCTAACAGCACGACCACCCCGGTTGTCCAAGAAGTCTAGATATGTTGCTTTAGAATTGATTTGGTCTCTTTTTTTTTTTCTTTTGACTACATATCATTTACTAGCGCGGTATATTAATTTTTGTCATTTTACATTCATTTTTTCATTCTCGGTTATATGGATTGGTATTTGCTTTGTATTTTTTTATGTCGTGCAAGAGTTCTGCCTATTTGGATAATTGTTGTTTTTTTTTTCTATTTTATTTTGTTATAGGCGGTTCATTAGTTTCGGTATTTCGATTAGTTGGTTAAGTTATAGAGCGAAGTGTGCGTTAGTGGTGACCATGGCCCTTGTTTTTTTCTCTTTAAAGAAAGCCACTCCTTTTTTTGCTCGATTTGTTTGCTTTTTTATTTTGATTTGATCACCACTTGCATTTTTTGTTAAGAGTTTATTTTTTTTTATTCTCCTTTTACGTATTTTCTCCTTTCTCCAATTTTTATATGTAACAGAGCGCAGAAAAGAATGGTTTTTTTTCTTATACATAATGAATCATATTCATTTATTTTTATATTCTCCGCTTGCGTTTTCTTCTATTGTTTGTTTGTTTTTTGGTATAGTTATTTTATGGGAGGGTGTTTGATTACGGTTGAGATGAAAATGAGAAAATATGAAACATTCCAATACTTTAATACTGAAGAAATTGTGTAAGGTAAAGGACAGAGGAATTGTAGTTGGGTTGAGTAAAAGTACATTGTAAGTCTATTAAATTACAGCAAGTAACTATCACTTGAAGCTTGAACGATAGCCGTACTTCGTTTAGCGTCGATGAACAGTTCCTCAGCTTCTTCTATATCCTGTAAAGTAATCTGAGGACGGCCGTTAACTCTAGCAAGGATGCCAGCTGGCGCCATCAATTGCAGAGCATAGCGAAGACTAGTATCTACGCCCTGCTGAGCAAGTTTGTCGAGAGCGTCCGGAGTAATAGCGAGAGCCTCGATTGCTTTTCTCTTTTCGATAATTTGGCGAATTTCGTCCTTATTGTACGGAAGCGTTCGAACGATGAGTAAGCGGTCGACGAGATCAGGTGGAACACCGTGGGGAGCGACGATATCTTCGGTGCCGCGGATAGTTGCCATGCCGCGGTTTGAAGCCAAAACGACGACAGGTGAGATGGAGGATTCGAGAGCGCGGTTGAGGTATGTGAAGCACTCGATGTCGAGCATGTGGACTTCGTCAATGAAGAGCACGCCGGGGACGAGTTCAGCGATGCCTTGGTCGATGTATTTGTTTACGACTTTGTTGATTTCTTGACGTAGTTTATCTGTGATTTCGGTCTTTTTGGGCTTCATTAGTTGACCCATCATCGACATGATGTCTTGACCACCTTGAGGACGGGCGTTTGCCATATCGAGGTCGTGAAGCGTCACGTCCTGCACGATTTCTTTCTTTTTGTGAACGTCGCCTTTGGGTAAAGGAACGTATTCCTCTGCTTCGAGATCAAACTCGGTCGCGAACGCATCTGACCGTCCCACGCGTTTGACAGCGCCAGTGTTGGCTTCGATGTATATAATATCGCCAACTGATACACGTTCTTTCTGAATGGACTCGTAGATACTGGGATCAAGACGAAGTTGCTTTGTTCCTTTGAACGACTTTAATCCCACAACGACATGCGATATCGTCTTGCCGTACCCACCCAGCGGATTCTCCGCCTCTTCAGGCGTAAGCTCAGTGACTTCACCTTCATAAACCTCCTTGGTCTCCTTAACGCGAAGTCCGATCGCGCGTCTAAAGTTCTCCATCAAAGCCTCGGTTTTCTTGACTTCGGTCGAGAAGATCTCGCTGCCGGTGATGGGGCAGAATGGCACTTTCGGACCTAGTTCCTGCGACATGGCGAGCGCAAGCGCGGTTTTCCCGGTGCCGGGACCGCCAGCGAGAAGAATCGCGCGGCCGGACATTTTCTTTGCTTTGATCATGTCGACGATGACTCCACATGCCTGATTCATAATGTTAGTAAGCAGCTTATATATAACATAACACAACATATAAAAGACGAGTAAAGACGCACCTCACGCGCCGAAGTCTGTCCGATAAAGCCACCGTCAACTCGAGTCGCGTAGCCAGAGTCGTCTAATCCGAGGCCCATGATGTGTGTATGTGTTGCTGTTCGGTTGTCGCGGCCGCTGCCGGACTTGACCTCGTTGATCTTGACCATTTTTTCTAAAAATCAATGCCTTTGACTATGGATTATATCCAAAACAGAAACAGTATGTAATATACTGTGTAACTGTGTAAGATGTGTGCAAAGGAAGATAAACAAAGAAAGATGACGATGAGATGAAAGAAGAAATTTGATGTGCGGCGCCGTTGTTCCCAATGCTTAATGTCTCTGTTCCTATTTTGCTTATATTCTACATTTATTCTTCTATTAAACAGTTAAAACTGCTTTATTGTTGAATAAATCAATAGCAGAATGAGCAAAACAGCCCGAGAACAGTGGCTGGACCGGCTCGACGGTGCGTTACTGCGCTTTTAATCAATATAAGAACTACCCACAAAGCTGATATATCTCAATCTAGAAATACACTTAGCAGCAGAACCAAGTCCCGAACTGCGCCAGGCAGCCGAATCAGCGATCCTGAACGACCTCGCGCACCATCCGCCGTCCGCAGACTCGCTTCACCCAAACACACCCGCCCTCCGCGGTTCCAAATTCACAGCACCAGCGCAGGAAATGCTCGATGCGCTGGAAACCAGCGACGGCGACGCGTCTGTTCTTCGCGGAATCGACGCGTCGAGATACGCTAGTTTAGGACTCGATCCCGACGCGGATATCGACCAGCAGAAACAGGATCTGCGCAAAGTCTACGTCGCGCTGGCGTACTCGAAAATCCGCAAAGAGAACCTCGACTTGATGGCGCTGCTCGGACGAAACCAGTGGCTGCTGAGCAACGACGAGCTCGAGCAGAGTCTGCGGCAGTTTGAGACGGAGCTGGTCGCGGAGCAGAACTCAGCGGCGTTGTTGGCGCGGAGGGCAAAGCATATGTAAGTTATCACCTTACTACTATTGCGACTTGTACAATATATAAACCATTCTTTTATTCTAAACCAAAGAGACACAAAACATGAGCTAGAATGCAAGCAAACAGAAAAAAAACACGTAGATCCGAAAGTTAAATACATAAATATAATACAATTTAGTCGTCCGAGTCCGAGTCGGCGTCGTCGATATCGAGATCTTGGTCGCCGTCAGACATCGGAACGCCCTCCTCGTTCTCATTGTCGCTGTCCGCTTCTTCGTCGTCGTTGTCTTCGTTATCTTCGTCCTCTGACGATTGAGCATTTTCATCGTCATCCTCGTCTTCATCGTCATCGTCATCGTCGTCCTCTTCCATCTCGTCGTCGTCCTGTTCGCCAGCAATAAATCCAGACTCGTCAAGTACAACTTCCTCATCGTCCTGTCCCTCAACATACTCCACCTCCGAATCCATATCCTCCTCTTCCTCCTCCGCCACACGCGCAGCCGTCTCTCTTCTCAGTTCCAACTGCGCATTAAGCATATCCAGCCGTCCCTGTAGCGCAAGCAACCTATTCAACGAACCCGCATGTCTCGCCAACGTCGTATGCAGCGACGACAACGTGCTCACAAGATTCTCCTGCCCAACGAGGTACCCTCCATGAGCCACCATCACCGCACGCACCCACACAGCCAACTGCGCAGCACGCGTAGGACTCTTTGATATCCGCAGCGCAAGTCTGTCAAGTAACGTCGCCGCCAGCGTCGCGTCCAGTCTGCTAACAGTACTCGCCACGACCGCCTGATCCGCGACGCCAAAACACGACTCAAGCAGCGCCCCGTCAGCGGTATGCAAAGCCTGCGTAAGCACAGTCGTCAAACTACCAATCGTAGGCTGCACAACGACTTGTCGCGAGCTTTGGTCGCCTCCTTGATCGGCCTTCAAGCCGTTGTTAACAGATCCCCGTCGACTCTTTTTCTTGCCGTTGCTTTGTGCCGCGTTCGTGCTGTTGCTGTTGTTTGGTGCCGTTCGCGCTGCTGCTTCGAGCGCTGTCACGCGATCTGCCATACTCAAATCTTCATCTTCATCTTCGTCGTCTTCTTCTTCTTCTTCTTCCTCGTCGTCCTCAAACGAAGACTCTTCTGATCCTTCCTCCGCATCGTTCATCGCAACATCATTCGTCAACGCTGCTCCTGAAACTTTTGTAGAATTCTCTTTATAAACCGCAGGCTATTTCCAATTCAGTCAGCTTTCTGCTCAATATCATTCACTGAATCTATATACTTGAAAGTTATACCTTTATGCTCTTGCTTTTCGTTTTAACAACCGTCGCTTTCTGCTTCATCTTTATAATCTATACCAAAAAACCTCCCACGAATTTCAAAACTTTTGAACCACAAATACTTATAAATTTTGACAAACAAATGCAAAGACGTTAAAATAAAAGCACAAAGACTTTGTTTTTTAAAACCTTTGATCAATAAAAAATATTTGAAATTTCTAAATTTTTAGGCTTTTTACCTCGTTCTTTACGCAACTCATTTTAGAAAAAAAAATAATCAAAGGTCAAAGTTGGGAGTTTTACGAAAACTTTAAATGCTGGGAATCTGTGAAACTTTGTTACTTTCGTAAGTTGCAGTGATCTTTTTAGCAGAATTTCAGCAGATTTTAGACTTGGAAATTGCTGCTTGATGTATGGAATTGCTTATGAGAAAGTCTTGATGAGAATTTAAAAGATCCGCGAAATACTTGATTATTTTGTTGAGCTTCTCGTAGACAGTGATTTTAGAAGGTTGTCAGAATCTGATCGATTTTGGAATAGTTAATGAAATGGAGATCATACGGCTTTTCTAAAATCCAGATCAAAAAAGACGTGAAGCTATAGGTTTCAGGCTCTTTATTTTATTGTCGACTATTAACAGTATTTGTACAAGTCTGATTCGAAGAGTTAATTTGGAGACATTGTGCATGTGGTGTCACGGTATAATGTTAAGTCGAAGCAACTACATATCCTGTTTTTGCAACATAGAAACATGATACTACCGGCCGTCTGTATCACAAAACTGAGGGTATTCGTTTTAAGCGTGATAAAGTATCAATTGAATCTACTGAACACTACTCTGAAAAAAAGCCATAAAGTGAGAGAACGGTCTATAAGTTGACGCAAACGCTTTGAGTTTTATACTGTTTTTACGACTGTATAATATTACCGGCTGTCTATATTACAGAGCTAAGGCATATCTTTGCTTTAAGCGTGATAAGGCATCAACTGAATTAATTGAACAATACTGTGAACACAAGCCAGAAAATGGAGAGAACGTCCTATAACTTGACGAAAACGGTTTGATATCTGTGAATAGTCAAATTACTTTTGCTCGAGACAGGATAGTAGCTATCAAATTTCAGCCTTCGCACGGTGAATTTACAGCTCTCATTCATCAGATTTAGTCTGTTCAATATTTTCACATTCATATCAAACTGTTAAGTATAGTGAGGCATAAAGAACATGTGTCTATTAAAAATCTCTGCTGTTTAAAACTACTCGTACCAACAATGCCATTCAAATTTGCTGCAGCACAAAGTAGTTTATGTTTGAGGAGGTTTCTTCGTTTCGTGATTCTGAAATTGGTTTAACAAGCTCATGATATAATCAACAAGGAATTTATTATCATAGATTATAATTTAAAATGAAACTGCGTGAAGAATCTTATAGTATGCTTTTGCAGTTGACTGATCATGTATTTTCGGCCGTAGAAAAGAGTGGGGAAAGAAACTCAAGACAAGCACTGAAAAACTCAAAGAACAAGTAAAAAGTGTTCTTTAACTAAATATACTAGCCCTATAAACAGCGATTCACAAATCACAAACTAGAAGATCGGTTATACCCAAAAATAAAAGTAAGAAAAAACCAATTAAATTCCAAGGGATGGCGGGACCGGAAAAGAAGGAGGTCAAAAGTCGGTAAACTTTAAAAGACGTGATTCGTTACCGAAAAAACCCAGAAGAACGCAGACGCGACGCGACGCGACGCGGGGCGAGGCGAAGTAGCCCATCGCGCGGCTGAAAAGACGCGTGAAACAAGTACGATGAAACAAGATGTAATTTCCTCTCTCAAAAAGAGATGTAAAACAAGTATTAAATACCGACGATGTGAAAGCCGTTGGATAGAGACTATGAGCCTCTAAGCGACAATGGACGAAGGAGTTCCGCGCAGAAGTTCACGGGCGGGGTCCAGAAAAAGTAAATTCCCAGGGCGCCACATTCTTGCTTGTTCACGGATCACCGGGTTTTTGTCTTTTTTTTCCCTGCTTATTTTTACCGCTTTTACCGAGAGCGGATTGTGAGTCGCGGGAACCCTGTTTTTTTGGTGTGGGCTGTGTTTCTGTGTCTGTGTCTGTGTCTGTGTCTGTGTCTGTGTGCGGGTTTATAGTTTGGGTTGGACTGTGGCATTCCCCCGGAGCCGAGATCGGATCGTGGAGTTGACTTGCTGCGTCTTTGCCTTGCTCGTGTTATTGTAGCCTCTGTTTTTGTTGTTGTCTTTTTTACTTATTAGCTGTGACCATTGCACGAGACAATTGATCCATCCGATAAGAGCCAGTCCATGGGATAAATCACTTACGCTTAAAGAGACAGGCATGCGATTGAGAAAGAGTAAATACGCAACGCGTGCACAGCGCGTGCAACGTGTACTCACAAGTCCATTCACTGCACTTGTGTCCTGTTTATCTGTTTCTTCGTCAGCTTCATCATCGTCATTATCAACAAGGGACTTTTCAAGAACTTCAGTTCAAGCAGAGAAAAGCTCTAGTCGCGCTTATTTAACTGACACCAAACCACCACCACCACCATCATCATCAATCGACCTAGACGAAGAAAAACACCAAGCACTTACCCCGACAGCTTCAGAGTTAACATCATCTGTCGAGTCCTTCCACACACCCGCGTCTTTCGACAACCTGCCTACACCACCACCGTCCACGCACTCACCAACCACCCGTCTTCTCCGCCCACACGCCGCTGATTTCGAAATCCGCATCCCAGAGAAATACCCACTTGGTATACGAACCGATAGTCCCGTGTCGCCTGTGTCGCCATTGATTGTACTTGAGCCGTATGATTTAATTAGTATGCACACGCCTTCGCGGCAGTCGATGAATACTTTTCGAGATGACTATTTTGAAAATGAAAAACCGGTGCAGCAGACACAGCAGGAGCAGCAGCAGCAGGTGGGGTTTACGGTGTTTAATGACAACACAAGTAAACGCGCTTCTATTATCTCTGTTGGAGCGCCAAAGACACCGGTACAAGAAAGCAGAGCCAGTATCGACTTTAATTTAAACGCAGTCTACGCAATTTCCGAAACAGCAGAGGATCATCAAGCCACAGATGATACGGATCCAACGCGTACAACAGTAGTCCACTCGCGCGCCAGTATTCTTTCAGATATAACAAACACCACCCCGCGCGTCGTCAACAAACGCGTAAGCATGCGCATCCCCACCGAAACGATATTACAAATCGACAACACGATATGGCGTCTTTTCCATCGTGTCGACGGAAGTTTCAGTTTCCCTCCTTCGCTCTCGCAAATTGAGCAGGAGCACACCGCGGAGTATAACGGGTGTGGAGAGTGGAACTCGGGGCTGTTGCAGTTGATTATGCAGCGATTAGAACTTGCGCAGGATAAGTTTTTGGAGGAAATGTATGCTGCGCATGGGAAGAAGGGGAAGTTGGAGTGCGATACTGTGTGCTTTGCGACGCATATTTACGGGAAATTTATTGAGCCGGAACGGATTCGTGCTGCTGCTGCTGCGATGCTGGATGATATGGAAAGCAACGAAGACGAAGAAGAAGAGAGAGACTACACTGTTGAAACCGAAAACGAAAATGTGCCTGATAAACGGTATCTCCAATACGCAGCAGTATGGCGAAGAGTCGCAGAAGACATTGACCTCGAAGGACCGCACACGTCATCTGAATGGTGGTCATTAGCTGCGCTTAAGTTTAAAGTGATTAGAGCGCGAATGAGGTATAGTCGAGTAGATGAAATCGAGCAGTATTTGCAGCATGTTCTTGAGCAGGATTGATGATATGATACTACGCCCGGCGTTGGATAGTTTTATGTATAAAATGGAGAAGAATGTTATGATTGTAGATAGGTTTATGATGTTATGAGAGATGGGAAATGATTAAATACAAGTATGAATATAACTACATTAGCGGCATATGGACAAGAATAGTGTAAAAGTCAATACATATAATCAGAGCTGGACGCGTCGTCGTCTGTTTTGCACTCGCTAGAGACGAGGAGACATGACAGTTTTTCATACTGTCGAAACAAAAAGCGCTCGGAAAACTGCTCAATGCAGTTTTTATCTGAAGTACGCTAGTTAATTCATTTTGACAAATAAAATAATGTAACATACAGAGAATGTTAATTGCATACGTACTCAGTTTTTCTATGAGAAGGTAAACTCATCCTAAATAAATAGACAAAAAGACTCAGTCACTTTTGGTGATAATAATAACTTCATCAGAATTTTAAAGGTGTAAGAGATCTAGAGTTGTATAAAGATTTGAAAACGGACTGGAATACTAAATCGGGATATATGTCAACAAAGCCCATGCCTATAAAAAGAGGGACATCATTTAGTTTTTCTTCTTCCGCCTCTTTTACTTTTTTGGCCTGTCACTTTGTATTTCTTTCTGTCTTCCTTTAGCTGTTTTTTCTGTTTCTTTTCGACTGATGAATTTTATTGTTGATCTTAGTGTTATTAAATGTTTAGTTGTTTTATTCATTCTGATTTTGAACCGCTAATGTCGTCGTCGTCTGACCTGCTCGTCGCTGTTTTCATCTCTTTTGACCAAATGCATATATGAACGCAGGCAACGTAGTCATTTGCTATATTTCTAATCTGGGGCCATACGTTTTTGTTCTTTCTAAAGGTCGTTGAACTAACAGAAGGGTCGCGTGTGAATGATCAAGGATGGTTTTTCTTTTTGACAAATAGCTCTAACCAAATAAGAGCCCTCAAAGGAACTGAAAATGAAAAGCTCGCTGCCGGCTACATAGTTACTTGCCGAACAGTCATAGCTCTCCAGCATTAAATGAAAAAGTCAGTTAGAACTCGTCAACCCTTCGGGAGGACTCGGCAAAGGCCAAGTAAGATATTCTTTTAATTTCATTAGATATTTATTCTTTGATATCTTATTTTTATTAACCTTTATATTCATAATTTTTCATTTATTACTTATTTTTTGATATCTTATTTTTATTAACCTTTATATTCATAATTTTTCATTTATTACTTA
>JAJLXV010000059.1:0-75552 GCA_030571435.1 Myxozyma mucilagina
GGGTATATGGATATGCTATATGGATATCATAATTGCTATATGGCTATATCGATATTATTTTATATCGATATTGATATAAGAGAGTCTCACTTATATGGCTATATCGATATAGCCATATAAGGGTTTTTTTGATTAGGGTATTAGGGTTGCTAACAGTAGGGTTATTTTTACTAAGGAAAAGCGATTGAACTCCAGTTTGACATTAATTAAAGTTTTCAATTATATGAGGGTAAGGGATAAAAAAGCTATATGGATATCCATATAGCAATATAGCTATATCGATATAGCCATATAAGAATTTGGAAAAACCCTAAGCCTTATATCGATATAGCAGCCAGATATAGCAGCCAATTTATCGATATACGATATACCCATGTCTGGTCAATTGGCAGCTATCTGTATTTAATCACACAACACTCAGTAAGTTCTGGTTAAATAGTAGACAAACCAGGCATGCGAACCCGAAGTTGATTGCTTGATACCAACTTAGCGAGCGACTGCAGAGATAGCATTAAAACTGGAGATAGTTGAAGGCGTTCACAGGGTTTCAGGAGACGTCAGCTCTCGTAATGTAAATGCAGAGAGCAAGCATCAACCAAGTTCATCAACAAATCTGAGATGAAAACAATAAAAAAAAGACAAAGAGTATAGGAAGAAATTCATGAATTGCGTATACACATATCCCGGCAGCTCAATGAGCGACTCTGTCTAGTATTCTGTTTCGTTTTTGCGTTATTCAATTTAATGATTAGCATGCGTGTGATGTGATATCTGTGGCGAATGAAGATCAATTAGATTTTTATTGTGGACTGCATACCTTTAGGTGAATACACAATAATAGATTTACTAATAAAAGTAATACTTGGGCTATATAGTAACCTTAAATCTACAATTACTTGGAAGTAACTAAAGGAAGCCTCTAGATACGATACTAGCTGAAGAGCGACTCGCTACAACTATTTGCATTTTAAATGAAAAAAAAACCTAAGCATATCTACAAGAAAGAAAAATTAAAGGTATAAGAACGTGAACACGCTGTTCACGGAAAATAAATCCGAAAGTAAACTAGGATCAAAGTCTTCATATTTCCACAGCGTTGAAAAAAAATAAAGCAATCCTAATCCCCTCTGCCCTGCGCACCAAGTTCCCAATTTCTTCAGTTTCCTAGTAAAGTGGAGAAGGGTTGGAAAGATTCGCATATTGCTAAAGCGCTGGCAGAGAAATTGAACAACCGCAAATAGAAATTGATAAGGTGTGCTGGTTTGTACTAATTTTTGATGTACGCCTTTTGAAAGACTGATCTGATCAAAATTTGTCTGGTCTTTGAGATCTTGCTAATGACGTGCTTAATCCAAAGAATCTTTCCAATATATTCTTCATTATCGCCAGAAGTTTTCTGAGCAAATGTACAATAAAACATGATAATCGAGTTTCACAGTTCGGAGTATGCATTAATCTTGCAGATTCAACTTCTTCATTCTCATCTTATATTCTCGAGGAGTTTCAAGATGCCTTTTGTCTTTCCACATGCCAGCTTTTTTCTTTTGAGCTTCTTTCTGCAGCGTTTGGTAATTCTCTAAAGTTGTTCCAAATGAAGCATTGACGCGACTCTCATAGACCAAAGCCCAGCCTGCCTTCAACATCTCTGCCGATACATCTTTGCGGCCAAGCCAAGTCCAAATAGTTGCTTTACCCACCGCACGCTTATACTGATCTAAGGAATCCAATCGGACGGTAACCTTTTTGCCCAAGACGTATTTAGTCAGCCACTGTTTTGCCTCTGAGCTGTATTTCTGAGCAGGATGACCAAAGTATGCTGATTCCGGAGCATCTATGCCACATAGTCTCACATGGATAGTGTTACTAGATAGTTTGGCACCCGAAATTCTGTTGTTGCCAGATTTCGGTTTTGTTGATAAAGTTGATGATGCCGGCTTGGAATCTTTTGATTTCGAATGATTTTTATTAAAAAATGTTGAGGCGCTGCCAGATTTTTTTAGTTTCACAGGACTCGTAGGGAGAGGGGCTGGAGATTTCCACAACTCCTCATAGGGAATTGGTCTTATCCAGCCCCAGCCAGCCCAAATCCCACCAGGAGTGTGAAACATCCGAAAATTGTCAGCATCTCCGACACGGACAATCCTCCCTTTAATTTTTCGATGGTCCCGATATAAATTGGATGGAACATCGATAGCTGTGGGGTATCTGCGAAGGTAGCGGGAATAAACGAGAGCCGCTCCACATATTAAAGTAGTCAGAATGAACGTCGACGCATAAACCTCCAAAGACGCTTTCTGAATGTCTATATTTTCACAGCTGCCTTTGGCAATCAAAGATCTTTTCGAGAGCCCACATCTGTCTCTTATTCGAGTGCTCTTGTTTGTTTCATCAACTGAAAAATCCGAAACTGTAGACCGAGTGCACAGGTATAAGCCAGGCTGGTCACTGTGCATAATGCATTCAAAATAAACTGAAGAAGCTCCGTGGGCTAGTATGGCATCATGCTGCTTTTTCGCGTAGCAGACGGCGCAATCTGAACCTGGCCTGAACAAGAACAGTCAGAGCTGATGTTCTTCTGAGGAGGGGGGCCCTTACCCAATACGTCAGAGGGCAGGGGCGTGCTCAGCAACTCAATTGTGGGAGGACTAAAACTAATCAGCAGCATCAGCACAGGAAGCCAGTCGGACTCAGATCAAGTTGCAAACCGTGGAATCGCAGCACAGCGACAGAACTTGCTAATAGCCGCAATGAGTGACGTGTTTGATGAGCTGCGTGCTGCGCACAAAACTTCGTCTTTTGTTTCTTTGACGCCATCCCAATTATCTAATCTCTACAGTAAATCCTATAAAGTCATCTCATCTGGCGAAGCGTCCCGAAAACTGGACAGAGCAGACGTGTTTTCTCTGTATGAATTGCATTTCTATTTGGCATTGCTGACGTGCCACGACGTCGAAGCTTCAACTATCTTAACTACGCTTGCAGACCGCTTTGGCACCGAGTCCCCTAGAGTGGCTCTGCTCCAGGCACTATATATTGAGGCCACAGAGACCTTGGCCAAAGCACTCGAGTATATTGACTCACGAAACGAGACCGAGGTGGGTGTCTGGAAAAGACGGATCGCTATTTTGAAGACCAGCGGCAGCAGTGTTCCGGCCGTAAACGCCCAATATATCAACGAATTACTAAAGCTGGTTGATCACTTCCCTTCAGATGCTGAGGCTTGGTCAGAGTTAGCACATGCCTATATCGACGCATCCATGTTCTCACAGGCTCTTTTTGCACTACATGAAGTTTTACTACTATGTCCTCTTGCGTACAACATCAATGCTCTTGTTGGAGAAACTACACTAAATTTCGCATCTAACCTCGAGGCACAAGGGTCTTCTCAATTAGCCGAGGAAAAGCTGGTTGAGGCGGTGAAGTTTTTCTTGAGATCTGTTGAGCTGTGTGAAGACTATGTCCGCGGATGGGTCGGTGTGCTAATTGTATGCTACTTTGATGAACAGACTGTATTTCAAGAGACACTAACGTCTACTTCTAGGGAAGCAAACGTATTTTACAACTGATCAAACCCACAGCTGACGCAAAAATCTATGGAATGGTCGAAAAAATGGCACAGCAACAGTTAGAGAAGGTCGCGGCAGAGCATGATGCTCCAGAAGAAGACTTAGTTGCCGCAGAGATGGTGCTAAAAAACTATTCAAACTGAGCTAATATAGAATGTGTACATTACAGCAAAATTAGTTGAAGGGGTCCGTACAGCAAATTAAGACTCACTAGTGCTGTGTTTTATATTGGAAGTTTCAGTGATTGTCTCTAGTACTGGCAGCCTCTCTGCTATCCAGTTCGCATCACGTAAAAATAAACCCGAGTCTCTAGCGGTGATTGGGATTTTTCTTCGTACATTCTCATAGCTGTCTTCTTTTACAGAGTATTCTCGGATGATCATATTATCCGCAAACTCGACGAACACTCGAGTGTCTCGTATGCGAAAAAGCACGTCATCAACCCGCATGAAGAATCGCGATAGTAAAAATAACCTTTCCTCCATGACTCTGATCTTGACATTGACCATGGAAATGCCATTGTCTCCTAATTCATCTTCAAACAAGACAACATCTTCGAAAAACAGAATCGGATCCGGACGACGAAGTCGATTCAGGGGTATTTTAAGGTCTGTAGGAACAAAAGAGGTATTTGGGCCAAGTGTGCCGCAGTAGCTAGTAGTGTAAGTCCAATCAAATGGTTTGACCACTTCGTGCATTTTGTCTCCCGACTTTTGCCTGCAAGATTATTTAGCGATGTATGCGTATGGAAACTAAAGAAAATACATACTTGTCTGTCATCCATGATTCAGAATACGCAACCTTGACCAGTCCTCCTTCGGGGTTTCCGTGCTTGACCACCAAATCCAACGCATCGAGAGCATTGAAGCCAATGCTCCAACCACTTTCGTGTTGTATTATGATGTAGTTCTTGCCAAAAATCATTTCGGGCATGGGAATCTTGAGCCGTGCAGTGGCACGTTCAATCTCCTCTGCAGTCATTATAGGCTTTTTGGAAGCGTATATGCTCCATCCTGCCCTTGAAATCGCAGGCTGACCAAGATTTGATGGCTCGTACGAATACAGAGGTTCTGGGTCTGACGAGGGTAGTTTAAGCGACATTTTCGTCGAAGATTTGGTAATACACTGAATGGGAGTCAGTACGCAGATAAGTTGCAGTAGGCTCACTACATAAAATAAAGTTTTGTGGAGTTGGCCAGACAGCTCGCCTCCACCATGACCCGTGCCGTGACGGCCTTGCTTTCTCTTCGATTGTGTTATCACTAAAATATTTACGAAAGCCAGAACACTTGCGGTAACTTACAATTGAGGCTTAGACGCTTGTTTTTGTGCTTAGCTGCTGGCTGATCAACAGGATCAGTCACGACACGTGCCTTCCCGAATCGTGATATCGATGACGTAGGCAGGCCAGACGAGTGGCTATAAATCCAACGCCAGCTTCGACCCCGCCATGATCTAGTCGATAAGCTTAAGCTACGATTTGAAAATGGCAAGCAATGCATCAGTAGTGGTCTCAAATATCTCTCCGGACGTGACAAAAGCTCAGCTGGAGGAATTCTTTTCGTTCTGTGGTAAAATACAGTCAATTCAACTCGTTGAAGCCGTGTCGAGTAGTGGTGATCCCCTTCAAGCAGCACGAGTCAAGTTCTTCGAACCGGAGGCTGCCAGTACTGCTCTTCTGTTGACCGACACATCACTTGGCCCATTGAAAGTCAAGATCGACAAGGACAATAATCCCAGAGATTTGGACGCTTCGCACGCTGTCGAATCTGCAGGCACTACCTCAAACGACGATGCCCCGCAGGAATCTAAACCCAAGTCTGCCGTTTTAGCCGAGTTAATTAGTCGCGGATATGTTTTGAGCGACATGGCTCTACAGCGCGCTACAGATCTCGATCAAAAACATGGCATATCACAAAGGTTCTTGAATTTCCTGTCGGATGTCGATACAAAATACAACATCACAAATCGAGCTTCCTCTACAGCTCAGGCTGCAGATGAAAAATACAGCATCCGAGAGCATATTCAACAGACTCACAACACCATGCTCAAATACTTTGAGAAAGCGCTGGATAACGAAGCAGGAAGTCGAGTGCGTAAATTCTATGCCGAAGCGACCCAAACAGCGGCTGATATTAATAATGAGGCCAAACGATTGGCAGCTATACGCGAGAACAAGATAAATGGGAATGCAATTGATATTCCGCAAAAGGAAGATAAGTTGCTAAGAGAGTATCCAGGTGAGAAGCAGAGTTCGTGAAAATCAGTTCAGTCTATCGCAGAAATACCTTTTATTTTAAGTTGAATACAAAGTGCTAAAAGTTTCATGAATTTAAAAGTCTCAGACAGAAATCACACCGATAGTTCAGCCCCGTGCAACCAGACCGCCTTTTCTGGTACAGTCTGATTGTAGTTTGATACATAGATTGCCTTAACGTCAGATAGTACGCGCCGTATTCGACTAGCAGCTTATGAAGTTGGGGATTCGCATACAACAGTTATCGACACTAAATACAAACAGTCAGTCACAGATCAATGAGAAGTGGTTTGTAAACAATTCAGCTATATGTGAATGAAGTCACGTTTGAAGGGTTGACGAAGTCAGGAGCAGTGAGACTCAAAAGTCACAGTTTTGCGTTATTGATGTCAAGTCCAAGTCCGGTTAGGGTTGTTCAAACTCAAATCTCGTCAACCCGCTAAAAGGCCGTAATCAACGCACGTGGGTGCTGGGAGGGCTTGAATGGCTACGTCACACTGAGAGTACGGCAAGAGGATCTGATTAAAGGATTAGATTTGAGCCGACACTAAACCTTATTCAGCATCTCTATGGTCGCCCTTGGTGTATCTGATGAAGTTCGGCCTTTGAGCTGAGTTCTGGCACTGAAAGTCCGTTGACGTTGGTAGGTCCACCTCCATGGCTCCGCTACGACCGCTACCCTTGCGATGATAGTTCTGATGCATGATAGGGCCGTTGCGGACGCATGGACAGGCAGCACATAACTTAAAATAACATCATTAGACAGCATCTGATAGATGCGATATAGTGTACAGTTTTGATCGTTGAAGTATAGAATATCCTAAACTGTCAAATTAATTGCCTAATCAGTCGTCAGAGGATAACCTCTGTTTCCAATTATGTCGTGCTGCTGCAAGAAATTGCTCAAACACAAGTGTGAGTCGCCCAACGATTCAAATATAGACGAGTACGAATAAGATTTACTGATAAGGCCCAGCTGCGACAATTGTTTGCTGATAGCCAGCCGGTTTGTGGATAAGTAAAGTAGAACACTGTTGCAGCTTGCGGAAGCTCTCAGCAAACAAAAGCAGCTCTACTTGTTCACTGAGATGCTACTATGTCACTGAAATGAAAGAATTTTACAAAAGTAAACAAAATATCATCACGCAGAATTGGTGGCGTCGCGGCGGAGATGCAGCCCAAAACAGAGGTGCAGGTACGCAGCTATGGCAATAGCAATGCATGCTGCACTAAAAACATTTATCAGGTAAAATTACAGTAAAAAATGAGTCCGTCACTATTCTTCGCTGTATTTGATAAGCGAGAGATGGCGGGACTGCAAATCCCAGGACGTTCTGGCGACAGACTTAATGACGATGCGAAAGCACTGCAACAACAACACAGCCCATTCATTCATCGCGCCGCTTATTGGTCGTCCCCGCGACGACAGGCGAAAGTTGTGCCTCAGAGTCAGCGGCGCTCGCGGTCGAGACCAATTCTGACAAAACACCAGCAAACAGGTCGAGTTCCCGGGCTGTTTTCAAATTGACCATTGTATTCGCAATCGAATATGCCGATGGAATTGGAATTACAGCGTAGTAATCAGTGTTTTCTGCATCTGAGCAGACACATTGAAAGCGCGAGAAGCGATAAACACGGAGCGGTGCACCTAATTGGGACTAGTCTGCAATCTGTTTTGCCCAAAGCAGTATTCGAGCACGGACTGATATTTGTGGCTTTTCGATGTCTTCTCGGTTCGATTTTGCCGGCTTGTTTGATATGGCAAACACAACCATTGCGATTTTATAGAATTTTGCTGATATTCTATAAAAATTTTGGTTAATATTATTTGTAGATTAATTATTACTTTTTACTACTTTTCAAAGCATAACGAAGATCATCCGCAAACCTGTAATTTCAAGGGCCGGTTCAGTGAAGCGGCAAACTGTGGCGCGGCTCAAACCGCGTATGAGCCACTCCTTGTCCAGACACAGCTGATTCTCAGCCAAACCTAACTGACAATCCACCTCCATCTGCTTATCGCTCCATCTCTTTCTCTACTTTTCTCAACTTTGGAATCTTTTCTTGGTTGTCGACATCTTTGAGATATGCGCTACGGCTACGTACTTTCCCAGTACGCAGTGCCGGAATGGAAGGCCTATTCAGTCCATTATGATGACTTCAAGGAACTGATAAAAAACACAGTTGTCGCTGGTGCAAACCCAGCTGCTGAAGATATTATCTATACCGCTCTGGCAGAGCAAATAGAAAGAGTGAGCTCGAAGTCTCTTTTGTATTGACTTCAATGTTAATCATCTCAAGGTTAATATCTTTGTCCGCTCAAAAGCTGGTGAGCTCGACCGCAGAATTCGAAACTGTAGCAAAGCCATCGAAGAAATTGCAAAGAAAGATGCTGCTCGCACTTACCCGCTATCAAACGCTCAGCGACAGAAGCCGATTATAAAGATTGAATCGGAAATCGAGTCGTACGTCCTATTGAATTTTCTTTTCCAGAAAGCAAGCTCCTAACAGTTTTCTTGCAGAATATACTACGAGCTGCAATGTTTGGCTCGCTTCGTCAGTGCTCATAAAATCGGTGCGTTTGTAGCGTTCTTTATTTTTTTTTCTTATTTTCTAACTAAATTTTATAGCTTTTCGCAAATTGGTAAAAGCATATAACAAACGCTCCGAGACTTCTTCATTATCTCTGCGTTTTTCGGTACTTTTCGATAGTCCCAAATCTTTCGCTAAACGCAATTTCACCCCTCTCATAGTTGAACTTTCTTTCCTGTATGATTCTGTTCGTCGATACTTCCAGTCTTCATTACGATTTTTCTCACAATCTCATTCCGCAATGAATGACCTCGATTTCGAAACCTCGAGTTTTATGGCTCCCAACTCAGTGTCCTTCTGGGTGCATGAGGACAATTTTGTCGAGTTGGAAATCTATCTTCTGAAGTATCTTTCAATCATGCCCAACGAGTCTTTTTTCAAAAGAAATCTTCTTCAGTCCGCTGATTATAATGTTGAGTCTGATTCCAGAATAGTTTTCTTGAACTCGGCTAATGCTCTTGACTATGTCTCAACTCCCAAGAAATATCAAGAGGAAGTTTCTCAGATAGTGGCAGACATCGATGTTGATGGTGCCGAAGCTGTTCTGTGTACACCTACTGGTTCTTCCTTATCAGGTAAAAGAAAATATATTGAGAGTATAGTCAACTCGTCGGCAACTCCTCAAGAAATACAGCAACTGGATAGTACAGGAAAGTCGGTTGTTTCGTGGGTGAAAAAAAATTACGCAAAGCCATCAGTGGTAGTTGCTGCGAAGCGAGTTCGTTATGAGCAGATTGGTACCAAAGGATCCACTGTATGGGTTTCACTCGATAGCAATATTCGGTATCGCCGTGTCGAATCTGCGACAGGATGGACAGATATCGGCACTGCTCGTGATTACTCTTCTTTCCCTTATTCTGTTCTCACTGTCAAGTGGCAAGGTTCAGAGCCGAAATGGATTTACGACTTAAAATCCTCGCATACTGCTTTTGAGGTAGCTGGATTCAATTATTTCTCCCACGCTACTTGCATACTAGGCTTATCGTCTGATGAGCCACTTTGGATCCAGCTGCTTTCAACGGATATTCACAAGATTCCTAAACAGCATGGTTCCCGCCCCAGACTCAAATCTCGACACTCATCTTCTCGTATCTCTGCTAATGTTGTAACTGTGTCCTCGTCCTCTTCTTCTGCCACTGTTGAAGGAAACAGCAGTGTGGAAACTCCGCCAGAAAATGTTCCACTCACAGTCGCAAATCCTTCTTCAGCCGCTTTTAAGCGTAACTCCGGTCCAAAGGCAAGCCAACGTGCCTCGTCAATCATATCTTCAATATTTTCTGGGAACGGACGGGCTGTATCTCCGTCTCCAGTACCTAATGTGAGCAGTAAAAGAGGGCCTCCACCCGAAGTTGCTGAAATTGCACGCTTGGGCCGTGGTCGGCGAGGACGCGAAGGTGGTAACCGTCGATTTACAATCACTCGTCAAGACGACGGAGGACGGTACTGGAACGAATTTGATTATCCCGAAGAAGATGATGAAGGGACGTTTTATGTTGACATTGACAATAATGGCAATGATTCAAAAACCATGAGTAAACTTTCAGACTGGTCGAATAATTTATGGAGTCGTATGTCCAAAAAGGTTCAATCAATTAGTGATAGTTCTGAAGATTCTCCTTCTCGGCGTGCTGTTCTTGCTGAAGAAAGAGAGTCTCTACTTACGAACGGTGGACAAGGTAACAATTTTGCTCAAATGGTTGATCACGATATCGAGTCTGGAACTGTTTCAAACAACAGACTTGGATTCAATAGTGCGGAATCATTTGATTTGGCGCTTACTATGTTTTATGCCGTTTCTTTCAGCATTTCTTTAATATTGGTGGTAATTTTGGATGGCATCATATTTGTCGGACAGAATTCAGCAGCGCCTGTTTATGTATCTCTATTGGCTTCTATTGGATTGGTTTTGGCCGAAATGATTGCTTTTGCAGGTGTTACAGCATATTTATGGCGGCGTAGCGTTCCTGGTGCTGTTCATCAAATAGCGGTATTTTTGGCTATGCTCGCAATTGTATGCGGTGGAGTTGGTGGAATTCTTGTTATACTATTCTGGAATTCGGAAACTGATAAAATTTTCCAAGACTTTTGAGGTTCTTCTCCTAATTTCTTTGATCAAAATTTTTGGCTTGATCTCATTTCATCAAGATAAATCATTGAGTAACATTTTAATATGTTTTTTGCGGGTGTTTACAGCTGTGACGTTTTTGCTTGCATCACATAAACGTTGGATTACTTTATTCGACGTTGATTTTGTATAATTCCAATTGTATTTGGATCATTGTTGAGGTGTTGTTTTCTATCATTCTTTACTTACTCACGTTCATTCATTCATTTAGTCATGATTTCTCAGCTCTGTGCGATATGTAATTAGTTCGAGCCTATGTTGTTTTTCTCATTCGTTTTATATCCATTTGTTTATGCATACGCGGTTTTTAAATAATGCATTAATTTATAGACCTTTTCGTTTGCTGTTTGTTTTCAATCGTGTAATGATCAATGCATTTTTTGTTGATATTTTTAGCCTTAATATTTTTATTGATACCTTTTTGAATAAATTTTGTTAGGATATGAATTTCTGAATCTGTATTAAACCTATCAGATTTTTAAATGATTTGAATCGCTTTTTGCGATCCCTGTGGGAGTTGCTATAAAGCCGTTTACGGGATTCCGCTTCATGATGAAATAATATACTGCTTTTTTGCAGTGACAGATTTTTAATTTCAGCTTTGAAAAAATTTTTGAGAGCACTAAAATGAATTTGTTAATATTACTGACAATTTTTTTCATTTTAAGCAGCCATTGATTAGAAATGCTGTTTGGGAGATCTGTAAATTCGAAGATTTTTCGAGTCCCCAAGCTCTTCGGCTATGCATAGAAGATGAGTTTCGCCGCACGTTGAACGCTAAGATAAGCATTGTCGGTTTTCCCTATCGCTCCCCGATTTGTTACGTTATTTGATCACTTTGCACCTCTTTCTTTCATCTTTTTACAACCTAATTTTTTTTTGGTTCATACAAAGGGTTTTTACAGAATAAATAGTCTTTCATCAGTGTTCGTTTGATTTGTACGAGATTTTGAATCCCCGTCACGCTCGAGATGGTGTCGCAGCTTTTTGAACGAGGCTCTATTGGGCCATCGATTCTCATTGGAGCCTTCACTACAGTTGGCGGTATTCTATACGGTTATGACACTGGCATCATTGCAGGTATTCTGGCTATGGATACGTTCAAGGAAGATTACGGAGAGCCAGATCCGTTGAACATAGGGGGGTACTACTTGACCAGTGCTCGAAAGTCGCTTTTGGTGTCTATTTTGGCGGTCGGTCTGTTTATAGGAGCTTTCTCGACAGGTTCTGTTGCGGATAAGCAGGGAAGACGAAAGGGTCTTATATGGGCTTGTTTGATTTTCATGCTTGGAGTATTTATGCAGGTGGCAAGAGTTAGTGTGGAGATGTTTGCTTTAGGTATGTCTTCCATTGCCACAATTTTTTGACTGACAAAATAAGAATTTGAGCACTAAGATTTCCAGGACGATTTGTTGCTGGACTTGGAGTTGGCGCTGTGTCGTCAATAGGTCCACTGTACCAGGCAGAAATTTCTCCTAAGCATTTGCGGGGAGCGATCACGGCAGGATATCACGCTGCAAAAACCTTTGGAGTGTTGATCGCTTCTTTTGTTGATAATATCAGCAAAAGTCAAGATGGGAAGTCTTCGTACCTAATACCAATCTATTTACAATTTGTTTGGGCCATCATTCTTGTTGGTGGGTTTTTATTTCTCCCAGAGTCACCTAGATTTCTTGTGAAACAAGGGCAAACGGCAGCTGCCAGAAAAGCTTTAGCAAAAATAAGACATCATGATGAAAATGATGTCAGTATCTCGTCAGAACTTATGGAAATCGAGATTGCAGTGGAATTAGAGCAGTCATTGAGTCATGTAACACTGGCAGATTGTTTTGCCTCCGAGAATCGGCAAAGATTTAGAATGATGATTGGTTTAATGGCTGGCGCGATGAGTCAGTTGGTCGGTGTTAATTTTATCAAATATTTTGGAACAGATTTCTTTTTGCAAGCTGGAATCACGAATTCATTTGTCATTACTGTCGCTACAAATTTGGTCAGTTTCTGCATGACGTTGCCGTCGTTAGTTCTTGTGGAGAGACTTGGAAGAAGACCATTTTTAATGATGGGGCTTTTTGCCTGTTTTGCAACACAGTATATAATTGGAATTACCGGTCTTATTTTTGGAAGAGAATCAGATATTGCAAAGGTTACTTTGGTTGGATGTACCATTCTTTACATTGCCGTTGAGTCGTGTGGAGCTGGTCCACCACTCTTGGTTGTTATGGGAGAAATCTTCCCTCTCAGAACTAGAGCCAAAAGTATTTCTCTATCGGTCGCGTGCAATTATTTTTTCAATTTTGTGATTTCAATTGCATCTCCTTTTTTAGTGGATGCGGAGAGTCTAAACATGGGTACTAACGTGTTTTTTATTTGGGTAAGAAATCCTCTTGAACCAAATAGTTGTAGAGATCTGCTAACTTTAGATATAGGGAACTTGCAGTCTAATTGGCGCGATTTTTGTGTTTTTCTGTGTTTACGAGACTAAGGGTCTGACTCTGGAACAAATTGACGAGCTGTTTGAGACTTGTCCGACAGCTTGGCAATCAGCATCGTTCATTCCTCAGGCCGAGTTGTTGGACACGGGATCTTCTGACGACGAAATTACAGTTATTAATGAGCAGGGACACCGCGTCTATGCCTCGAAAAAGGTTGACGACCTGGATGCGTTGACACTAGGTACAGTCGATAGCAATGCAAGCAGTGATGCTGGAAACAACGAAGAAGTAGACGCATTTGGGGAGAGTGATGGTGAGGGTGATCCGCTATTGAGTAATTACAGAAGATAAATTGGCGAAAGGGGAATTTTGGCATTTGCGAGAGTTTAAAATTTTATGGGGTATCATGATAGCTATCGGGTAAAGCTTTTTATAGAAATGTTAGTACATTTGAAACCATTTTTCAGCAAGCGTTGTAGGGCTTTGTTTGTTGTTTTCTGTTTTGTTGTGCCAGGTCTGTCACAAGCTTGACAAAATGTAAACAAAGGAGGTGAGGGGTGTGCCACATATGACGTCGGCCGCTGCATCTAGCTTCAGGGGCTCTAGACTTGCGAAGCCGCCAGTGTTTCGGCTGTTCAGAAGGAGGCTACGGATGCACGCTCTGTGACACTAGCCTTCACATTAATCAACCAGCCGGCAAGTAGCAAAGGTTTGTATAAACTCATTTTCTGAATGTTAAATTAGAATAAAGGGACTGTGTGTACTTTCATCATTAATTTGCTCTAATTGCCGGGAACTGCAGTCTAATTTGATGTTGTGCGGCTTGGTGGCTGAGCCACAGGTTCTCTGCAGCTGACGCGGGTGATAACAGACGAGGCGCAATTTGCCGCAATTAAAGAAGGAAGCAAGATCCAAGACCAGACGCCTTTACTAACTCCTTTCCAAATCATACTTGGTCCAGCTTCACTTTTCGGCCGTATTTCTGATTTATGGCAGGTGCTACATCCACAAGCGTCTTCAGCGGGCGGAATCCTTCTGAATACGATGGAGCTGATCCGTTAGTCTTGTTTATTATTCAAGTAGGTTGTCCTCAGTTTCTCACATGCGCAACTCTCTAACGTACATACTATCATCAATAGCTCGTCATTATACTTGTTCTATGTCGAATTTTACAATACCCACTAGCATACTTGCGGCAACCTCGAGTCATCGCCGAAGTTATTGGCGGTGTAATTCTGGGCCCGTCTGTGATGGCTCGAATTCCAAACTTCACTGAAACCATTTTTCCAGCAGAGTCAATTCCCGTCCTCACCCTTGTTGCTAATTTGGGTCTTGTGTTTTTTCTGTTTTTAGTCGGATTGGAGCTTGACATGTCGTTGGTGATGAAAAACGTGAAAACTGCGTCTACCGTAGCGTTCCTCGGCATGGCTGTTCCTTTTGGTCTCGGGGTCGCCGTCTCAGCTGGTTTGTATAACGAGTTTTCAGAGGAAGCGACTGGTTCAGTCTCATTCGGAATCTACGCTTTGTTTGTCGGTGTTGCTATGTCAATCACAGCTTTCCCGGTCTTGGCTAGAATTCTCACAGAGCTTAAACTACTCTCATCTTACGTCGGTATTGTGGTCCTATCAGCTGGCGTGGCAAACGATATTGTAGGATGGGTTTTGCTGGCACTAACTGTTGCTCTCGTTAATGCTTCTAGTGGAATCATTGTTCTCTATATCTTTCTGGTTGTGTTTGGTTGGGTAGTCATCCTTTTTCTCGTTGTCAAGCCTCTCCTACTGTACGCAGCAAAGAAAACCGGAAGCTTAGAAGAACATTCTCCTTCACAGCTCATGATTCTACTGATATTTCTGCTCATTGTTTCTTCATCATTCTTAACCGATATTATCGGTGTTCATGCCATCTTCGGTGCCTTCCTTTCTGGAATGGTGATCCCTGAGGATAAGGAGCTGCGAGCGGCAATTGCTGATAAAATTGAGGTCATCATCACGTTGCTCTTCTTGCCGTTGTATTTTGTTCTTTCAGGACTTAAAACCAATCTTGGATTATTGAACGATGGCATTACATGGGCTTACACTATCGCAATCATCGGTGTTGCTTTAGTCTCCAAATTTTGCGGTGCCGCGGCCGGAGCGAAGATGAATGGCTTACGATGGCGCGAGTCGTTTGCTGTTGGCTCCTTAATGTCTTGCAAAGGTCTTGTGGAGTTGATTGTACTGAATGTTGGCTTACAAGCTGGTATTATCAGTCAGCGCGTGTTCACAATGTTTGTCGTTATGGCTCTTGTCTTGACGTTTGTCACTACGCCTATGACACTTTTTGTTTACCCAGCTTCCTACCAGGAAAAGATGGCGTACATTCACAGTACAGAGACAAGAAGAAACTCTACAGATGAAGAAATGCCTGCTTCCAATACTGACACTCACACATCTTCTCCAGCTGCTACACCAAGACAGTCAACTGAGGAATTGGAGCTTGATACAGCTCCAACAATTGAGAAAGGTCTTTGGAGAAAACAGCCATTGCGTCAAATGAAGGCAGCAATGAAATTTCCAAGATATATTTAGTTTGAGATGATTGAGGTTGCGCGTTATTTGTATGAAATCGATGTTTTATGATGTTTTTCTGTGTTCTTTATGTGTGTTTTCATTTTTCTATGTTTTTAGTTTTGTTTTCGGTTATGGGAATTATGGTTGTACATATAGGATTTGCCAGGCTTACGTATATATTTGTTCAAGGATTGGGTGTATCTGATGGTTTGAATTGCGCATGCATTGTTTGAGACATGAAGCTTTGTGTGAAGCCTGTATCATGAAATGCCTTTGCTGGGATTGGCTTGAATGTGAAAATTTTTTTTTATTGTGAACTAAGTGTTGATTTACGAAATTGAAAGGAGAGCCCCTCACAAACCTCTCTTAAGAACCTTTGCACGTAGGATGACGTCAATTCTTAACACACCACAGGGTGATGAGATCATTCTGTTAAATATGGGCAAGGGCTCGTCCCACTATATTACATCCACTATATTACATAATACGGCGATAGATCCGAGCAGTACCCCGCGTTTTTGACCGGAATTTCTTTTTTTCGAAAGTCTACTCCGCACTGTGGAGCGAAATGCTGTCTGCGGAGTAGTAACCGGACTTCGCCAAACCTAGGATTATATGTGACAATCTGACACTCAAATGCAATGAACAGCAACAACAAAAGGCCGATTGATGACGGAATTGATCGTGAAAGCAAAACCTCTCGCCTGAGTGCGGTTTCACCTAATGTCGGCAACGGAGTTTCGTCGTTGGCGGCAGCGGCAGCGGCAGTTGCAGCAGCTGCTGCTGTTGCCGAGGACTCAGATTCAGAGATAGAACTGGTCGGGGTCACCACTCGCAAGTCCAAAGCCTGTCCAGCCTGCCGCAAACAGAAAATAAAATGTATAATGCCGTCTGCAGCCGAAGGCGGAGGGCCGCCCTGTAAAAGATGCAAGGAACGAGGATTACTGTGCTCGCCAAACAAAACTCTGCAGGCCATTGTTCAAGAGCAAGCGCGCTGGAATGCCAAAAGTTTGAAGCTGATAAGAAAATTGTTTACGGCTGTCAACGAAGCTAGAGGCGCAATGTCTCTGGAGCCGATAACTGCAGACGAATTGGGTGAAGAAACCACCTCTAGCAACAATTATCAGTCTACACCTTCTAGTCAAAAGCCTGTCAATGCAAAAACAGTCAAAATACAAGAAGAATGCGACGATGATCTCGATATGACAATTCCCACACCAGAGTCTGTGGCTTCGGCGCCAATTCAGTCTTTATACGAAGTTACCCGGGTACAGCGACCAGGTTCGATTTTACCCAACGACGATTCTGCAGTTGTAGATATATCAACCTCTGGAATCGTCGAAAAACATGATTTCGTTTCTAAAGGTGTTATTAGTGTTGCAGAAGCCGAAAGATACTCTACGTTATATCTTAGAAAACTTGATCATTACTTCTATGGTCATTTGGCGAAAAAATTCACCTCTTTTAGTAGTCTAAGAGCAAACTCGACGATGCTTGCCTTGTCTGTTGTAACTGTGGGTGCGCTACATGATATCACCGGCAGTGATGCATATGAAAAGTTAATAAGAGAGCTGAAAACACTAACGGCTTCACTGATGTTCAGGCCTCGCTTAGGGCCTGAAGATCTTAGAGGATTCTGCATTGGTGCATATTGGCTATCAGATTTGGGATGGATGCTTTCAGGACTTGCGATGAGAAAGGCGATCTCTCTCAATTATCACGCTGATCATCTTGCTTTAGTAGGTGAAGGCGATCATCCTGATGCATTTTTACACTCTCAGCTGTGGCTTTTTACTTTTTTATGCAATGAGCAGATATCTGTCTTACAAGGAGTCCCTCCATCAGGAGTGACTAGAGATTTTGTTCGATGGCAGCAACACATGGCTTCCAAGTTTGCCACTGACGCCGATAGGCGATGTGTCTCACACATTGACTTACTATTTATACTGTCTCGAGCACGAGAGCTGTACGGCTTAGATACCACTCGACCAATACCGGAGATGTTAGTTCCTCAATTGCGTGAGTTTAACACCCAGGTTGACAGGTGGGCTCATAGGTGGTCTGGGAAGCTCGCTTTAAATGACGTTTTAGGGAATTTCCCAAGCGAAGCTGTGCGTGTACATTATCACTTTGCAAAATTTTACATATGCTCGCACGCATTTCGCGGTCTGCGGACATCTCCGGATTATGCAGATAATGAATCAAGTCCAGATACAACTGCGTCACCGTCTTCCCTACCAGGGGGCAGCTTACTGACTCCAGATCTGCATGAACTAGCTGTAACGGCAATTTCTACAGCCTTTGGTATCTTGGAAGCTTTGCTAGAGTCCCCAGAGCTGAAATCAGGTTTGGTTGGCGTTCCACATTATTTTCATACAATGTATGCGTTTGCTGCAGTCTTTTTACTGAAGGTTTGCACAAGATATCGGCAGCATATCAAAGTTGACCGGCAACGAGTGTTTTCTACGATCGATCAAGTAATAACAGTGTTTTCGTCATCAGCGTGTGCTAGACGACATTTGGTTTTACGAATTGTTCGAGGATTAAAGGAAATGGTGGCCCGGTGTCGAAAAATGCCCCCAGGCACCAGCGGAGCCAATACCCCAGCTCTTGTTTCCCATGCGCATCACGAAGGCGTTAATTTTGGCAATCTCTTGACTTTGTCGGATGCCGTAGGAGAAATACCTTTGGATTTGGAGAATTTTGATTTTCTAAGTGCTATGCCTCCAAGCTGGCCTAATGATTTTAATATGTAAACTAGTCTGTAGTATGAAGGTTTATGGTCACATGCGTTTTTAAGGGATACTGAGTTTTTGGTTTTTAGAATAATTGTACAATGAGTTTGAGTTAGAATTTTGACGGTCTCAAAAAATATCCTTTTTAAATGAAGAATGCTTGATCAATAGTTCGTTAAAAGTAGAAATCTGGATGACAAGTTGAAGCTTTAGCCGAGAGTCTTGGTCATAAACTGGATTTAATTTTTTGAACAGGGGAGAATTAAGTACACTACAGTCTCATGAAATGCAGTAGAACGGCGCGACAGATTATGAAAGTAGCTTATGGGCACTTAATATATCCAATTCGCCTGTCAAGGTTTAAAACGGGTATACGACCGCACGGTCAAGCGTCCGGGGCCCCGCATTTTGTGGGGATCCACAAAACTCTCTTTACCCGATGGGTACACAAATCTCGGAAGCACCAACTAGACATTTTCGTTATATCAGACTTAATCTAAACGTTAGATGTCTCAGTCCCCCCACTTCTCTATATGTTTATCCCGTTGCTTGTTCAAAATAGCTTGTTCTATGGCGGTGATAAAGCCGTCTCTGAGAAAGTATATATAGGCTTCCTAGATTAATGGCTTTCTACTTCAGAAATATCAAAAAATGGACTCCAAACGAGTATCCTTAGATACGCAAGTTGATGCGGAAAAAACCGCAGCTCTTGCCCAAGATGCAGCAGGTCTCAAAGCAGTAGAAGAACAAATTGAAAGTCTCAACCTGCCTTTGACTATTCCTGATTATGTTCCAGGTACCGCTGAAGAAAGGAAACTTGTTTGGAAAATTGATCTTTTTTTGCTTCCTACTATTTTCTTGATGTATTTTTTGAGCTATATGGATCGTATCAATGTTGGAAATGCCAAGGTCGCAGGTATGGCCGATGATCTGAACCTTTCCAGTGGTCAATATTCAATTGTTCTCGTGGTAATGATTGTTTTCTACGTTTCTTGTGAAATTCCTACAAAGTGAGAATACCGAAATAGTTTGTATTATCTATTTGCTCATAATGTTTAGCATGATTTTATCTCGAACTCGCCCGTCAGTTTTCCTTCCTATTATAATGGCACTTTGGGGTTCCGTTACTGCTGCCATGTCTCGAGTAACAACTTATCAACAGTTACTTGGTTGTCGAGTTGTTGTTGGTGTACTGGAAGCCGGGTTTGCTCCTGGAGTTTTGCTGATGTTTTCATCTTGGTACAAGCGCTCTGAACAATCCATGCGCTTTGGTATTTACATTTCAGCACCCGTTCTCTCTGGTGCCTTTGGCGGTATCATTGCCGGAGCTATCATGTCGGGAATGGAAGGAAAGTCTGGTATTGAAGGTTGGCGATGGCTCTTCATTATCGAAGGTGTTGTCACTGTTGGCTGGGCACTTGTCAGTGCTATTGTTCTTCTTGACTTTCCAGCAAATAGTCGCTATATGAGTCATAGAGAACGTGCGCTCGCTGTCACTAGACTTGAGTTTGA
The DNA here is from genome assembly GCA_030571435.1 of Myxozyma mucilagina. Classification (NCBI taxonomy): domain Eukaryota; kingdom Fungi; phylum Ascomycota; class Lipomycetes; order Lipomycetales; family Lipomycetaceae; genus Myxozyma; species Myxozyma mucilagina. The sequence goes on from JAJLXV010000059.1 coordinate 19,769, forward strand.
TTCTATTGCCAATAAGAATCCAAGTGATGCTGACATGACACACTGGGAGGCTTTTAAATTTGCAGTTTTGAATTGGCGTGTGTGGATGATGACTTTGGGATATTTCATTATTACCGGAACTTCCAGTATGTCATATTTCTATCCCACTCTAGTGCAAACTTTAGGCTATAGTGGTTCAAAAGTTCAGTACATGACTGTCCCTATATATGCTGTTGCCTTCTTCTTCAATCTTCTCACCTCGTTTTTTGGTGATCGTCATTGCCGTCCATACAGAGGGTACCTAAATATGTTCTGGCTTATTATTTTGACTATATGCTCTGTGGTGGTTACCACTGTATATAATACGACCGTAAGATACGTGTTTCTTGTTTTCATGACTGCTGCAGTATGGTCATCGACTGCTGCGACTCTGGCATATGGTTCCACGACATATGCGTATATGGAGCGTGAGGCTCGTGCAGTCGCGCTCGCGATTCAAAACGGAGTTGGTACTGCTGCCACAATTTACGGAGCATTTTTGTTTCCCGCCAAGGATGCACCGAAATACCTTATGGGATTTAGTGTAATTTCAGCTTTATCTTTTCTGGGAATATTTGTGTACTTGGCGTTGCAGCTGCTTGTTCCTCGATATCCTGGCAAACCTTTTCAAAGGGCTGATGCAGACACTCGTACGATTAGTGAGGAGTAAAAATTGCTTGATGAGTGGCTAGAGTATAGTTTTAAAGAAATTCATAGATCAACAAGCTACTTCTAATTTTGTTAGTTACAAGTACTTATAAATATACTTCATTTTCATTGAATTTATTTTCTTTTTACAAATATTTATCATCTAGTGAAAAGATCCCACAGGCACTCCAAATCCATCAGCAGGAACTTCTAGTAGAGAAGCTTTTCGAGCATAATCAACTCCTGCACTAACAACGTTATTTCCCCACCAACTCAAGTTTGTCTGAGTATACTGCAAAGCCAAAAATATGACCACACCTGAGAAAGCAACTCCAGCTGTTAAACCTGAAGCCAGAATGTAGTTATACTTTGTCCACCAAGCAGTGTAGTATCGACGTAAAAAAAACATAAACGCAGTAGCAGCGTAAAATCCGCCAATGTAATAAGTGAAGTTGTAAGTTGATCCCCAAAATGTAGCGCCTCCCCAAATAAGAGGGGGGAAGATATTTTTGACCTTTTGAGGCCACTTCAATTTTAAGAGAGCAAAGGGAATTGCCGTCAAAGGACCAATGTAAAAACAATGCTTCAAAGCAGGATACAATGTGGAAAGTACTCGCTCTGGGTTGATAACACCAAACATAATGGCGTCGGAATATACCGTTCGAGGAAACTGACAAATAAACTTATCGGGTTGCGTAGGCGAACAGAAATTTGCAACCGTTTTAAACAATGCCTCAACGGCCCCAACGGTAGCAAAGGTTTGAATCAATGTTGCAACAAGTTGTGCTCTAAAAACGGACTTTTGAGGAAGTTTGGCATAATGCGCAATTTTTTGATCAGCAATAAACGTTTCGCTTTGCTCATCAACATTATATCCCCACATGCGCACCATCATGTTAGTCACAGCGTTACCGGGGTCCATGTAACCTGCCAAAATAACAGAAAAAGCGCCAAATCCCATGGCATAGCCTGTCATTGAATAGATAATGACTGTGGGAATATACATTCCTATATTAAATAAGAAAATGCAAATAACTGTCCAAACAGGAACTGTTGTGGGCCACACGGCGATTGTGATAATTCCCACGGCACCTGCAATAATGAAAATAGCAAGATACCACCAGTCTGGCACTTCCGGATAAGCTCTCATCATTCTTGAATGTGGGTCATCAAAATCATCAAAAGCCTTTCTTCTGGGATGACGAAGAGTTTGATAGAAAAGCTTGCCAGTGTGCCCAATGAGTTTGTATTCTGTAATACAGATATAAGTAAACGCGCAAGTGTAGAGTGCCCATAATGATCCTGTGCCAACCAGATGTCCTGCAGTCATATATGGTACTGAGTACTTAACATATTTCTCTTGGTCAAAATGACCTGAAGCGTCGAGAATTTTGGAAAGATTGTAAGTGGCCCCCGAGCTGTCGTATATAGTGTTTGCATTTGGTGGTAGGTACGCTGTAAACTTGGTGTTTGTCCAGTACAGACCCATCAATGCAAAACCCCCGAGTAAAACGCCAGCAAATTTGTTCATAAAAGCAAAATAAGGCAAGACCAACACAGTTCCATAATTTATTACAGACCAGTCAAAAGTTGGCACCGGATTGATTCCCATGCCAAGATAGGATCCAGTAAGTAAAGCGACTTTGACGTTGCTTGGCGCGATCCAAGTAATCCAGTTAAAAGTAGACAGTGCCTTGAACAAATAATTTGGGACGAAAAAATACAAAAAGGACAGCGCAAAAGTCAAAAAGAAAAGCTTTTGCCGCGAGATCGTCCATCCATTTATAGAAGTCTTGGTTTCTTTCAGAAGAAGCGCGCGGTTGAGGGCAAGAGTCGGCAAGACCGTTGGAAAAACAGCCTTAACGGGATAGATCGCTAATTTTCGAGCAATGCCCGCAAGGCCATAACCGAAAAACAATGACGAGGCATTGGTGAGTAGCACAAATCCAAAATTAACCCATGGCAAATGAAAAAATAGCTCAGACCGCATCGCAACAGTAAAAGTCATGAAGTTGGACATTTGTGATGCAGCAGAAACCATAATGGTTGCCAACATTTGCTCTTTGTGCGTCCATGGACCTGGATTGATGGTATAACGAGTGCCTTTAAACGTGAATCCCCAATCAGGCAGCTGTTGAGCAAGCTTGCCACAAGGAAACAAAAACAGCTGTAAAACAGTTGCTGCCAAATTAAGTCTGGGTTGACGCTCATAGAAAAACTCATTAACAAACGAGCCAATTGCTACCCAAATAGCACCGAGTACATATGCACGGAATGTTTCGACAGGAATAGTAGGATCGTCAAAAGGATCTGTAACTGCCCGAACCTCGGGGTATGGCGAATGAAACTTTATAACAACAGCTTCTAACTTACAATCAAGTTCATAAGTACTTTCATTTGCATCATAAGCATCAGGTCCTTGCAACATCTCTTCAATTCGCTTAAAAACATCAACAGGAAAGTTAACGTCATCGTAATGCTCATCATACGCTTTTTGCAGCACTTCAAAAGCTTCTTCAAGTGTCATTTCCATTAATCGATCATAAATAAAATGAGAAGCCGCGTCCGCAAGTGGATCGGAGTCTACTGCATCTCCTACTTTATTCATAACTTTGATTCGATCGATAATTCGTGATCTCTCCGCAGCGTCAACCAGCTCCCCGGTCTCGCGCACTTCAATTGAGGCGAGACCTTTTTTCTCATCGATCATTCGCTTTTCTTCATAGTCAGGATTGGTGGCTGCCATCCTTAAAGAAATTGGTTAGTTTGTTTGCTTAGTATCATGAATTATAGATACCTTTGTTGCCTTTGTGTATGCACCTAGGCAGTACTTACAACACAAAAGTATGAGAGGTTGTAGACTATCGAAGTTCGATTTATGGTGATTACCAGGCTTTTAAAAGATCACGCATAGTAACGAAAAATACGGGGGACTGATAAGAACTCTGCTACAGCCAAGCTTCAACTCTATTATGGTTTCTTGTCTCTGGCCTTGTAGCATGCTTGTCTGTTTCTTCAAAGCTTGATAAGACGAAAAAGCACTAAAACTAAAATTATTCATTAAACTAACTGCTAAATATTTAATGACTTGCTCAGATAATTACGATTTAATTATCAGAATTGTGATTCAACCAGAACTGATTATTGGCGATGACTTAGCAGTAACCTCTAGATGTAGACTAGCATCGAAAAGTAAGACTGATAAAGGGGTACCCATTTGCCAAGAAATGTACTAGCTCCACAGCTTTTGTCTAAAAGGTCTACATTTATACTCTTAAATTAGCTCAATCAGAAGTTGCTACTTTCTACTAAACTCGACTGGAATGACAAATGATGTATAAACCAAAAAGCCATTTTCCTTAAACTGTTCGTATATTTTTGCTGAGTGCTCTTTTGCTTAGAAGAACTGAGAGGTGAAAATAAGCAAGTACAATTCATTGGATGCATGCGAAAAGGTGAGGGATTAACGTCGCTTCACTGTTGTAAACTCACCCGATAACGATAACCACTAAACGAGATATTGCTTATCAGATTTATAGAATCGTTTATGCTAAAATGTTACAATACTATAGAATGTTTGCTAAGCACAATTTTTTAGTTTAAAATTATCTGAGCACGAACGGTTGAGCATTGTTAAAGCAGCATAGCATACGGTTACTGAGTTTCGATGCCAAGCTCCAATAAAGTCTAGGCTAACAGCTGATTTTTTAGGCTGTTGATTCAGAAATATTTGACTCGCTTTGGTATTCATGGTTTTTATTTTCACGATTATTTGTGAGATTTTTGGAGTTATCAACGTTTGGTCGTAAGCTGAATGATTTCGAATTGTTATCAAGGACCGTGCTCTATTAATGTTTGGCACAATAAGGTGCGGTCCGTGAAAATGCACGGACCTACACTCGGAATCTGTGCATTGAGGTACACGCTCGGGCTTGTGCTAAGGTTGAAACAATTCTTCTGATTAGGCCCCAACTAGTTGACATTTATTATCTGAACAGTTTTTTGCCAAAATCTTATCTAAACAAAGGTTAATGTTTAACTTCGTTAATATCTGACGACGCTAAAAACTATATTTTTCTGAAGTATAAGTTATGACAGTTACGACACACCAAAGAAGTGGTTCTTAGGTTGAACCTTAAAGTTACGCCCATACCTTCGAGAAAAGAATAGATACTGCAAAAGTGCAAGAGTTTTTTTTCCTTTCTACTTAAATTATATAAAATCAAAATCAATTGAAAATATAATTGAACAGAATACTAAATATAAAAAGAACAAGACCAGCAATCATTCTTCTCAACGAATCAGCGTATAGTTTGTCCATCAGTATTATCAGTATCAATTTGCGACTCACGCTTGAAAGGCTTTCCGGGATATTTAGGCAATAGGAGCTGCAAAGCAAGAAACACAAATATTCCCAAAAACGAAGTTGCAGATATCACACTAAATCCCATTATATATTTAGGCGCGTCTGATTCCGGGAACAGAAATGCTCCGTAGATAGTGGCAGATGTTCCGATACTATTCTGAATGGCAAGCGCCACTGCTCTAGCCTCACGGTCCATATAAGCATACGTAGATGATCCATACGCCAAAGTAGCGGCAGTAGATGACCATACTGCAGAAGCCATAAATACCAGAAAAGTGTATCGCACTTTGGTATCATATACAGTTGTCACGATAACTGAACAAATAAACATGATAATCAGCCAAAACATGTTTAGATATCCACGGTAGGGTCTCAGCTTTCTATCACCAAAGAAAGATGTAATAAGGTTAAAGAAAAATGCGACTGCATATATCGGGACTGTCATATACTGAACTTTTGTGCCGGTGTATCCGAGAGACTGAACTAGCGTAGGATAAAAGTAAGACATACTTGACGTTCCCGTGATGATCATGTACCCCAAAGTGAGAAGCCAAACTCGCCAGTTAAGAATTGCAAATTTTAAAGCTTCAAAGTGAGTCATGGCACTCGCGCCCGTATTATTGTTGACTATTGAGTCAAATTGAAGTCTGGTAACTGCGAGTGCTCGTTCGCGGGAGTTCAGATAACGTGTAGTTGCCGGGAAATCAAGAAGAACAAACGCACTTACAAAAGCCATTCCTACTGTAATAATTCCTTCAACCAAGAAAAGCCAGCGCCATCCGTCAATACCATGAGCTCCATCCAAACCATCCATAATTGCGCCAGCAAGTAAGCCTCCAAAAGCACCAGCAATGACAGGCGCTGAAATGTAAATACCAAAGCGCATTGACTGCTCAGAGCGTTTATACCAAGATGAAAACATAAGTAAAACTCCGGGAGCAAATCCTGCTTCAAAAACACCAACAAGAACTCGGCAGCCAAGAAGCTGTTCATATGTCTGCACCCTACACATTGCTGCCGTCACAACACCCCAACAGGCCATGATAGTGGGCAAAAAAATTGAGGGTCGAGTGCGAGACAATATCATACTTGTTTTGTTAGTCAGTATCTTTGGATCAAAAACTTTGCCACATACTTCGTTGGAATTTCACAAGCGACGTAAAAAATAATCATGATGATGAGAACAATAGAGTACTGTCCACTAGAGAAACCAATGTCGTCTTGCATTCCAGCAACCTTAGCATTTCCCACATTAATACGGTCTAAATAACTCAAGAAAAACATGATAAAAATGATAGGGATCAAAAATAAATCAATCTTCCACAACAGCTTGCGTTCCTCCTCTGAACCTGGTTGGTAGTCTGGAATAAGAAGAACGTTTTCAACATGTTCATCAGATACTTTCAGAGAATCCAATGGGCCATTCTCAATAGTGTTTACTGTTTTCTCCATATCAGCTACAGTTTCTGCGGAGTTTCTTTGTGCCATATTTATTTTCGAGTTTAGAGGAAAGTAAGAATAGAAAAAAATTACGGATTCAGATAACGATGGTCTATTTAAGTACTTCAAGACGGCCTTTAGACCGTAGCCAAGAAGGCGGGGATATTTTCTTGATTTGTTTTATAATATTAATTATTAAAAAATATTTTGATTGAAGAATCTCCAGCGTTTGGAAGCGAGCTAAAGAAAGGCAAGCCGTCAGGGGTGAGGCTGTGCTGTTGAAATGCGGGGATCCGGGGCTTGTGTAAAACTGGCTCCCGGCACATCATGAGCCGGAGATACACGCGAGCCGAGAATGAGTCGGACGCACAATCGACCGATTAAAACTAGGCGCCATGTTCTAAGCTGTGAAACTACTTAGAGCGGGGTTCGTCGGTGGATTAGCGGAAGCCGAATAAGCTTGGCCCGGAGATCAGCGGAACTGCCCAAAAGATCTAGTGCGGTCAATAGATGAGGAGAAGTGCACTACTTTACTACTTCCAGCGTAGGCGACACATCGGACGCTAAAAGAATTAGGAACTGACAGCCGCTCCTTTAGTACATTGCACGCACTAATGATCAATTACGACATTTTTGCTCTAGTTCCTAACTGTATTAAACTATGGCAGCTCTCAAAAAAACTGTTTATCCAATGAATGCCAAAACAGATTTCTACTAGATGATCCCAACCCAATCTAGTTCCAAATCTGATCCCATCTAACGAAAGCCTCCTAACTTTAAATCTTTAATAGCACTCCACTCAAAAATGGGGAACTTTCAAACTCGTCATCAACATCGTCATAACACTAAATAAGCCCTCACCTAAAACCAATCCACTAGCTGTGATAACCAGCGCAACCTGGTCTGCATTCAAATAAGAACGCCTTCTGGTTAAATACCAAGAAGCTAATCCGCCAACAAATCTAGCAAGTGTGAATGACGGAGAGTTGTAAATACCAACCCCAACTGCCACACCTGAAGGAACCCAGACTGTCCAAGACCTTTTACCGTATAAAGCTTTAAGAACCGAAAAAACACCAAAAATAAAGGCAAAAATTAATGCAAAAGTTTGCGCGTGAGGAGGGAGCCCGGCGCCTGTTACCAAACGAGAGCAATCAATCCAAACAACCGCTGTCGGGATTCTGAACACGGCACCAGGAATTTCGTAAACAGCATTATACAGTTTATAAACCACAGTAGAAATAAAAACTGAGTACACTGTACCAATGAGTTGAGCATAAAATTGTGCTTTAGGAGAGGCACCCAACACATGCCCGGTTTTGAGGTCTTGCATAAGGTCACCAGCTTGTTGAGCCCCGGCCTCTGCCACACCACCAGCAATCAAATTGATCAGCACAGCAGCAGGGTTGCTCCGCGGGACAATAAGGGCAAACAGAAGCTGGGAGATTTTTCCAATTCCCGAGACCGGATTCAAGTCTGTTTCACCCAACGCCCTGACACCTAATATTGACAAAACAAAAGCGATTAAAATAGCAGCAATAATGGAATACAAAGGAACGTTCTTGAAAACTACTTTGATGGCCACAATGCACAATAGAGTAGACAGAGCGATACCACCATACGTAATTGTTTTCGAAACTAAGTGCTCCTCGGGAGCATCTTCGTCCTCCTCTTCTTCTTCGACAGTTTCATTTTGTGCCTCGTTCGAGACATCATCATTTACTGCCAACGAATCATAATCACTGCCAGCCTTCATCGCGCTATTGTATAAGCTTCGTCCCACAACAACAGCAAATGATATGACACTATCAACAACCATAATTGCTAATGCTATCCATAGAATCCAGCCTTGCCCACCTGTTTTCCAGTCATCGATGGGACCCGTAGCCCATCCCATCTTCGTAGAGAGTGGAGCTAATATACCCCAACCCAAAATGGCTCCAAAAAGCATTGAACTCACGGTGGGCAGTCCCATGATAATACCTTGACCTACATATGCAGGAGAAGGCTGAAATGTCCATAACCAATTTTTTGCCAGCTTGAAACCAAAAATAGGCAAATCTCTTAGAAACGGAACAAAATATGCCGCAATGGTGTAGCCTGCCGAAATGTTGAACGACACAATTAGATTATGAATGTTGCGCTTGTATGCATCAACCTCTTGTTTAGGTTTCGCAATGTCAGTATTCTCCAGACTTTCTTGTGTTATACTGGCCGAAGCTTCAGTGGAGTTTGTGGCTGGTAATTCGTGTTCCACGGGTGTGGGGGCCGGATCTGGCTTCTCATGCAGAACTTGTATCATGGTTGCCGTTGCGCTTCCTGATGGAAATCGTAATTTTTCTCGAACGATAACTTGTTTCCGTAGCTGATAGTGATGTCAGCATTGAGTATTAGAATTTTTAAAAGTCCAGACTCACAGGAACAGCAAAAAATACGCCAAAAAATGCAATTCCAGCACTCCACACGAAAATTTGCATGCTAGACAATGAGATCGGGCCACCTTCTTCAGGTGTAAGAAACTTTTCCAGAGCAGGAATGACTCCGACCAATCCAAATCCGAGAGGGCCTGTTCCGACCGCAACCGCGACACTGTAATCGATCAATGGGCTGAAGTAGAAGAGTGCTACATGTTTTTACCTTTGAACAAAGACCTGATATACCAGTTAGTATTGAGCACGCAACCAATGAAAAATCAAATAAAAAGAGTAACTTGCATTTTCGACGTCAGTGAATGGGCATGTTAAGTGATGGTGAATTGATTTGAATGCGGCATAAGCTAGCAAAGCCGAAGGCAAACTCATCATCGAAATCCATCCTGTTTGTAGTCCAAACTGAAAATTGGAAAATAGCACTATCGAACTATATCATATAAGTTAAACCCATATTTAAAGGAACTTATTTAACTAACCCAATAAGAAGACCAACTATTACAGCTCTTGGGGTCATCTGCGGTTGGTTAATTTTCTCCAACCTTGCTTCTGTAGGAGACACATCATTTGCCTCATGAGCAGGCTCATACAATTCGGGAGTACCTCGATTACTCATTGCTAAATTGGGAAGCTGTCATTTAATTGCGAATCCTCGCAGTTAAAAACAGTTTTCTGACCGGCGCTTGAGGCCGCAATGATAAGTGTACGATGTACACGGAGATAACGATTAGCAGGGACTTCAATTAAAGTTGCTTCGTGCGCAATTGGTAATCGTTGCTTTGCGGGTTATGGGGTACGTACTCCAGTTGCCCCACGTAATCAATCCCACACCGAAACGTTTTTAAAAGAATCTTTACTCTACATCTCTCATCTTCATAAATTTTTGAAAATCTCTATTAATAAATTCTATAGTTATAGTGTACACGTGTTCATTTTACAATCTTAAGCGCCAGCAGGGAAGTCTTTAAAAGGAGTAAGCGAGGTAGGAAGAGTAATCTCGAAAATCAGAGCCTGGTTGTCGAGGTTGTTTCCACTACCATCTCTATAAGTGTTCTTTCCAAAGTTAACGTGGCCATGCTGTGTCATAAAGTCATCGTCAGAGACGATAAGGACATAGTATTTTCCGTCGGCACCAATAGATCCATCAGCAGGAATAAGAGCAATTCCCTCCCATTTCTCATTCAATAATCTCCAGTCCTGAGCACCGCCATTGTGAAGACCGCCTGCAAATTTTTGGAGCTCGTCATTGTTGTTGACATCAAGGAAAGAACAAACAGTGGCAGTCGTAATTCCGTTGACCAATTTACCCTCTGGAGCGACGGCTCCACCGGCCACATTGTACTTCTCGATGTTGTGAATATCAGTAGCTCCGGTAAGATCAATAATGTCCAAATGACGATAGAGCGACTCAGTACCATCCTCCTGGCCATGTCCTTTGTTGCTGTCGCGGGCAAGCACCAAAAACTGATCTTCTGAAAGAGCGAAGATCTCGGACTGAGCGGCTGTACGAGGGTTCTTGCTCTTCTTTTTATCGGGATCATTGTAAGTGGGAAGCTTAACAACATATTCACCAACAAACTTGGGACTTCCAGGGGACGAAACATCATATTTGACCATGCGAGAGTAAGAGTTAGTGTACTTCTTGTCTCCACCATCTTGCATAGTAGCCGACTGCAAGAGCGCGTAAAGGTATTTTCCATCAGGAGAGAGAGTGCCGCCTTCGAATCCTTGGTTGTTGTTGCGACCAGAATCTGCTTCCGCGGGAGAGACGTCATGTTCGACATTGGTATTGATTCTCGGAGAGTCAGCGGAGAAAGACTCCTTGCCATTGCGATGAGGAACAAGAGCCTCAGGAGGGCGAATTGCTTCAACCATCATTCCCCGAGAGTTGAAACGGTACATGTATGGTCCATACTCATCAGTGATCCAAAATCCGTTATCAATAGAACCATCAATCATCTTAAGAGCTTCCGGGTCGAAGCAAACGCGAACCGACTTGTCTTGACCACCAAAGTCGTACCAGCCATTGTTCTCAAAAGTTGCAGCAGGAATGTGTGGCATATTGGGGAAAACAAGGGTGGTGTCACAATCATATCCGGTAAGAGGGTTTCCATACGGATCAGTCAAAATGATTGTGTCAAGAAGCTCCCATTGAAGATTGGGATGGAAGGAACCCTCGATTTTAGGTTGGAAAGAAATTTGGTACTTATAGATACGAGGTTCAAAGTTGGTAGTGCCCATGGTGTTCCAGCCTCTATCAGGCAAACCGTAGACAATAGCTGAAACGTTCTTTGACCCATCAGCAAGTGTAGAGATCTTGACTGATTTGTGCTCCAGGGTAACCGAGGATCCAAAAGAAATCGAGTCTCCATAATTATCGACGGCGTCTCCGGGGACAAAACCGTAAGCAACCAGAGAATCATAAGTGTACTCCAAGTTGTTGCATTCTGTCTTGGAGACATATGATGTTGCTCGTTTAGCAAGAGGAGACGCCAAAGAGGTAGCCGCCAAGGCAATGTTCAAGTAAAGGAATTTCATTTTGAATGTTGGCAGATAGTAGACAGCTCACATTGTGTGGCAGAGTTAGTGAGAATATATAATAATTGCTGAAAGCTCCACATCACGACTAGTTCTTGGCAGATGAAATGATGGCGGATTGAAAAAAAATAAATTCCTCTCTCTTCTAAAGATTGAGAATGTAAGTGTCGAGACCGTCAAATTTCACTTCATTTTGGATTTCCAAATTTACCAATGAAAACCGTTTCGCAGATTAAATTAAAAACACGTTGGTGCTGTTCTTGCACGTTAGTGGTTCCTTCGCTAAAGCGGTCCGTGCTTGGCATCTGAGCTTAAACGACGTGCGGGCTGAGTACACGAATTTGCTCAAGAATCTGAAAATTGGCTGAAAGGTAAGGAGAAAAGTGGACGCATTAGAATGATATTCTAATTGAATAGAACAGTCAAAGGCTATGTTCACCGTTATTTTTAATGGCCTCATAACAATCATAAACGAGAGAGATTTTATTTGAGTTATTAACAAATTTGCTTACAAGTTAGTCTACAGCCTTTTCATTTATTTTGTCAGCTAATAGTTACATAAAAACCACTAGTGAAACAAATATGTGAAGCAATTTTGGATTAAAACGCGCTAAGCAAACCTTTAAATTTTTGACGATTTTGTAGAATGCTTGCGTATAGGCTCTTCTTAGCGCAAATCAAATCTCAGCTATTCTCCACGTGCACTTCACCATACCCGCAATATCTTTCAAATACCCCAGTCGATGAGACTTAATTCAAAACAGTCAGTCGTTCGACGCAATTGAGCACATTGCTCTTATGAAAATAGCATGACAGGTTGACATATTGGAGTATATTTTTAATTTACTCTCAGGGAAGACATATGAAAATAAAACAATTAACAATTACCTGCATCCGCTTAATTTAAAGTTTTAAAAGTCGCTACTCCTTTTCCGAAGAGGGTCTAATGGGAAAAGCTTGGCAGTTACTTTATCTGCTTAGCCTACCTCGTCTAATCGGTTCCACCAACTTCATTTGCAAAGTACACTTTTCTACAACTAAACACAATTTAGTATTTTTAATTCCAATGGATGCATTTGATGAGTGACGAATTAGGAATCTTGACACGACGGTCATCATTTACACTCTTTTCTCCACATCACATCTTGCTCTAGGTCAGCTGACAGCTCATGATTATGCTCTTTGTGATAAGTGATACTGAATTTTGAAAAGTTTAGAGACTGATAATTTGATCAGAGTTGCTGTGCTAGCAGAATCATCTGCAATGAGATAGAGCAGATGAACGCATTTGGAAATTAAATGATCAGAGCGTGACATGGCAACACGATCAGATGTCGGTGAGAATCTTGCACGAGTACAGAACATCTACAGATCTGACGATTAAGAAACCATTTAATATCTTACCGTTAGTAATTAACTAAACTCTTTAGCTATATTATACTGAAATTGGAGTCACAGAGAAATTCAAAAGAGAAGGTAGCAATTAATAGTCTTTTTATGGAACAGCCACAATCGCTAATCGCTCCAGGTGTAGTAGATTTAAATCTGGAAAATGCTAAAAATGCTACGTACCAACAAAACAGAAAAAGCTGGTAGTTACCAATCTAGTCAAGCGATAATAAGCAACGATAAAAATAAAATACAATATTGACAATTATTTAAGTCTAATAAGATTGGGAAGCGTACTTAGTCCTATCAATCTTGTACTATAAAAACGCGTCAAATAAAGTATTATCACGGAAGTGGATATATAGGCTATAGCTATTTGAAACAAAAAAATATACCTTTTTAGCTCTAGTTTTCAGTTTCCGATATATTTTGACGGTACTGCGTATACATATTTGGTCCTCACATCACAATAATGGTTTTATTCTGAGAAAGCTTAAAGGTATATCAACGCAGTATAATAAAAAGAATAAAGAATAAAAAATAAAAAAAATAGAATGAGTAACACAATTGACTTTTTTAAAATTAAAATTTTAAAATGTGGCACCCATTTCTGGATATTTAGTCTGTACCAAAAATCTGACTGAATATAGATTTTCTTTATATTTTGATGAGTGTGTTCTACATTGTTGAGATATCATGTAGCCAATTGAATAGGAAGGTTAGCTGGCAAATGAGAGCTGGTGAAGTGATGGTCAAAGCGTGAAAAGTTTTCAGTATCTTGTTTGTAAAAATATTCTAATAATAATTATCAGTTATATAAAACATATATTTATCAAGTACAGCAAATCCTAGGGAGGATGAGCTCTCCCAAAGATGTACACCAAGGATTACAAAATACATAAATTTGAAAAATGTATGAAGAGGCTGAATAAAGAGGACTTTTGATTACCGTTGGCCTAAAATTATGATAGTCATGAATCATCTCATCTATTTTGGTATTGATCATAGTTGAAACCACAAGCTTTCCTTCGGTCAGTAATTTTTTATCCTATTAACAGATACTACATTTTATAATTACTAAATCGGACTTGACCGTGAGATTAGTTCAAAAAGTTTTGTATCTTGTTATCTGCTATGTACTTATCCACACAATTTCCTGCTGTACCATGAATGATGAAACATCAAATTTATCAATCAATTTCAAGACAGGAAATCGTCGACGAGTTTGTTGAATTCAGGAGCGCACTGAATATTAATGATATGACCGGCTCCTTCGAATATCTTGAGTTTTGTGCCGCCAATAATCTGCATGACTTGATTTGCTTTGGGTACCGGCCCGTCCAAAGAGCCAGCAACCAGCAAGACATCGCCTCCTTGACCTCTGGTTTTGATATCTTCGAGAGCTGGAGTCAAATCAAAGTCCTGAATCGCACGAATAGCAGCCCCCAAACCCTCGACAGGTGACTTGTTAAGCATGGAAGTCAGTTCATTCGCTCGTTCTTCGTGGTTCTTCAAGAACTCGGCACCTTCGGTTCCAGGGAACCAGCGATCCATAGTTTTAGGCGCGAGGGCGGTCATGCCGTTCTTGCGAGCAAACTCAAGACGCTCGGTAAAGGGATCCACTTGTCCCGCCGGGGGAGGAGATGGACTTTTGAGGGAACTGCTAGCAGCGACTACTTTTCCTACTCGAGAGTGGTACTTTGCTTTAAAAAACAAGGACGTCGTAGCACCCATACTTAGTCCGATAAAGGCATGCAGACGCACGATTTCTAAATGATCCAGGAGTTTGGCGACATCATCGGTAAAATCGGTAAACTGATTGCCTTGCCCAAAATAGTCAAAATCATCGGCAAGAGGCGACTTGCCGTGAAATCGCTGGTCGTAGAGGATTATGGTGTATTTGTCCTCAAAATGCTCGATGAACTCGGTCCACAGGGTGTCGTATGCAGAACAAAGACTGTTGGAGAGCAAGACGACGGGGAGAGAAAGATTCGTGGACGACGAGACAATTTTGTACGCGATCTGAACCGGCGACCCGGGAACAGCAAAAAGGCCTTCTTTGACCTGCATTGTCGTGAGTCGGGAAAGTCGCGACAGAAAGCTGCGATTTGAGATCAAACCTGCAAATAACCGGTTAGTTGAGCGCTTCCAACCCGAAAACTTGGGGTAGCGCAACCCTATCCTTTTGTCGTCTGATGAAAAAGTCTGTTTCTGTGTCTTTCTTCCCAGCCTCCGCGCCGCAGCACGTCGCCTTGTTGGTTTTTGGGTTCTTATCGCGGCCCTTACCCAATACTACTCTATCGTCTCCCGCATTTTGAGCAGATCGAGGAGCATGTCTCAAGAACAATATGGCAACAATGGTACGCACGGAAAGACAATTAAATGCTGGAGAAGAAACGTTTAGTCGTTCTGAAAAAATTGGTCGATTTGAGTCGCAGAGAGTAGATGGCGCTATCGCAATACCAAAGCTTTTTCCGAGGTTGACCAAAGCTGATCCCGAGGCGTTTGCTCAGACCAGCAATACATACGACTCATTATCCGAAATAGCTGGCTTACTCACTCCAGATCAATCAAAAGCACTGATCTCACTGTCTACGCGTGGAATATGTACCACCTTTCGTAGACTACACCACACCTGCCTTGACGAAGAAGAACATCCACATTCTTGGGCTGATGAAGTTGAAGAGATGAAGCTACTCTTGACCGAAGATGGATTCAGAGCCGCACCAAATACTCCTGGGATTGCCCAAAGGCCAGACGAGCGTGTTTATGACTACTGGGAAAGATTTGAGGCTAGACTGTTGCAGCTAGACTGTTCAAAGTTCCATGTTACTGAGGAAGCTTACATTGGACTGCGGCCAGAGTTAAGGGAAGGAGTCCGGCGAAGAACTGGGTTTTCGTGGAGGGATGACAAGTCTTCAGCTCGCATTTTAGACCGAGTAGTCAGGAAAGCTGCGGCCATCGTTGAAACCTCAGTCAGTCCTGATAACTGTAGTATTCCGGCGTTCGCACCTAGAGATGATATGGATATATTTGACAGTGACGACGAGAGTGAACATGATTATGATGGCAAATAATGGGAGTTTTGTTCATGAAACATGAAAACCCTGAAATCATATGTAACATGCCTCAAAAACTCGGTCTATGCTTCAATTATTCTAATCTAATCCAGAGAAATTCGGCTTGACTACACTTTTCTTGGAAGAAAGTTGAGCCACTCTTTGTCTAGCTTTGGCACGTTTCCTTCGCTTGACCTTCTTCTTCTTTGGCTTATCATCGTCATCGCTGTCGTCATCTCTATCCTTATCGGAGTCGTTTTTCGTTTCTTCATCATCACTGCTATCCACATCCACGTCTGGTTTCTTGTCTTCATTGGCCGTCCAAATCTTGACGACATCGCCGCCCGCCGACATTGCGCGTCCCCAAGCATCACATCCTACCGAGGCCACGCCATCTCCGTCGTCTTTGCCATGCTCAAAAAGTACTGTGGTTCTCCTTTGTTTGACGTCCACCAATCTCATCATACCATCGGCTCCACCTGCCAATACCTTTTCGCCGGGATATTCAGCAATACAGTCTATGCTCTCTGTCGCCAAAATAGCTCGCGATTGCTGGTCCACCCAGTTATCTCGATTCCAGAAAGTCAAGACACCGGTTGACATTCCCATTACTGCTGTAACTGGAACCCGTGCTTTAATTTCTTCTTGTGATTTATGCATGTTGGACGGGACGTTTCGAGGATTGTACTCGAAAGCGGCTGGATATGCTACACAGCTGCAAAGAATTTCGTCTTCTTGATCTTCACTGGTGCTTAGCACACCTTTTCGAATATCGATTCTAGAAACAGTTGTCTCTGCAGTGCTAATGAATTGATATGTATTCTGATATTGCGCAAGTTGGACTATACTTGTCACATAATCTTCATGAACATCTTTGAACTCGTGAGTAGGTTTGGATGAAAACGAACGGATGTCGAAGAATTGTAAATCTCCTGATTCGGTACCAATTGCAGTATGAGTCTGTGTCGTGGTCATGACAGTCGGAACATTTTCCAAAAATGAAGTATTTTTAGCTACCACCTGACCAGTTGAAGGTGATGCCTGTTTCAATACCAAATCAGAGCCTGCAGTGTAGATATCTAGAGATTATTTAAGTCAATTGTGAACAAATCAAAAAGGATAACAACCAAACTCGTACATTCGCCTAGCTCGTCAAAAGCAATTGCGCGACAACTTCCTTTGTGCCTCCGAGTCTTCCAAACAGTCTCATAATCATCAATTTTCACCTGTGCTTTGCTTTTTTTGCTTTCTGCTTCTTCGAGATCGCTATCTGAGTCGGATACATCTCCATCGTCATCGTCTTGAGCGTATCGATCCACATAGACGTGACCGGTTCCTAAACCGGTGCCAACAAGAGCCTCGCTTGGATGAACCGCTGCACAAAATACCGGATCCTTAAATTTTATTAAAGTTTTGAGCTGGCCCTGAGTGACTTCTGTTTTTTTTTTCATACTCGATAAATTATTACAATAAATTGTAAAGCGTTCATAAATAATTCTGTTATTAATGTCCGAACAAGCTTTGGGAGAAAAAAATAGATTTTTTTTCAGGGGGTGTAGCTACAAACCCCTTACACCATTTTATAAGAAGTTGAATCGGCGGAGACTGATGAATCTAATCATCAAAATGCTTGAATCGAATTGTAAAGAACCAGAGCCTACAGAGAAGCTTGTCACGAGAGATGAACTTAGGTACAAGTTTCCTGAAGAATACACTTTGCCGGCCTACAAAGCCAGCTTGTACAAGAAGTCATGGCTTACTCGTCATGGTACCACACCAAGAAGTCATCACTTACCTCTAGGACCAAACTTCCACTTCATGTTCCGCAAATGCAATCCACCATCGGAAAGACTTCATGGCTATGACTTGCGCAGTCAGCTCTACAGGTTTGACACGAACTTACTTAATGTTTCTTTGTCGACGATTATGAGTACAGAGACAGATGCGGATATAATAAGATTCATACTAGCAAGCGCTCCGGAGACGGTCAGGGCATGGGCGAACATATGGATAAGGAGCAGAAAAAGAGCAATCAGAGAAAGGATACGAAATAACGGTGGAGATGGGTTGCTTGAGACGTATTATTTTGCGGCCAGAGAACGACTCGACAGTTTACGTGCGCTGGAATACATGGAGAAGTTGGAAAGTGCAGGCAATACTAGTGGCGACAATAAGAATAAAGACAACAAAAGTCGAGATACAAGCAGCAATGGGAAAGGCAAAAATAAAAAGAAATCAAAGGCAAAAGAGAAAGAGAAGGAAAAAGAAAAGTCGAAAGAAGAACTTTTCCAGCAATCGACAAGTGACGAAAATAGGGACTTACTTGATGAATTTATTCTGGATAGAGATTTTGGTGTTAATCCGATTGAAACTGCTTGGGAATTGAATGAAGATGTGGATGAATTTTGGTCCACTCTGCAATGCATGTTTGCGGAAACTACGTTAAAACGACCTCCATTGCGTACATTAGGGATTGCGCAAGCTGAAAACGAGTCCGTTACCGAATACCGGATTAGGTTTGATCGAAGACGATTTGCACAGCGGTTGGATGAAAATTTAGACGAAGCGAAAGAATATCTCGAAGGACTACGGCCGTCAATAAGAAAAAAAGCAGAGGCGAATATGGCGGGTTATGAATCTTCTAATTCTTCGGATATGGACGAAGTTACTGCTAGGTTTAAAAGGTGTCAACAAGCTCACCAGTCAGCTTTGGACGCAGAGTATGAGGTTCGTCTTGTAGAAAGACTCAATGGCGTTATGCGCGATGTGGGAGACGAAGATGAAGTATGGAAAGATAGTTTCAGATAAGTAGCAATAAATTACACAATGAATCATCAGAATAGTCATAATTGATGACACATAATCTCAATTTCCAAAGTCTCCGAACGTAGGTCCCATTAGCCTCTACGCTACTTAATTCAATTCCGGCGTCGTAAAATGTTTCTTATGGTCTTTCTCGTCCAAATGCAATCAGGTTGAGCCGCAAAGGCACCTCCCAATATATTATGACGTCATTCCGTTTGACCACTTTAAACGGAATTACAGGTGGTTAATTTTAATATACCCTTTCATTGACAACACCATATAGGATTTTGTCTGGGTCCCAGTATATGCAGCAACAAGCTCGAAAGTAGAGTTTAAAGAATATTGCGATAAACTAACGAAACACGACTGTACGCAGGACTGTACGCAGGCAACCAAACTTATCTGTGGCGATCCCACAAATCAATGACCCGTGTTAATACTTTGAAATGCAAAACATCTCGTGGATACAATCTCGAAAATGATTTAGATGATTACTTGTTCCAAATAGCTGAAAACACCTACTCTGATCCTAATGCCGTACAGACAGATGCTACAGTTTTTGGAATATTGATGCTAACGATGCCAGAGTGGATTGTTTCATGGGCACAGAATTGCGAAAAGAAATATACACAGCAACCAAATACAAAGCTTTTGGTAGATAATACCAGGAAGTCAATATCAAATGACAGTCGGCAAGCTACTATTGAACGGTGTCTAAAGGCCCCTGCCGAGGACTACACAGAAGTCAGTGTTGGACCTTCAAGTAACGACAGAGTTCTACAGCCTGCAGCTCTCAAAATGGTGTCAAAGTGTGATACTTTGAGCACAACTTTTGCTACAAATAATCCAGTATCAAATGAAAGTACTGGAGCTAAATTGGGCAGCACTCTGAGGGAGAGTATAGCAAAATCAATGCTAGAAGAGCTCAGATCCAACTTTTTCTCTAGTAATGAGTCAGTCAGTCCGCTGGACGCAATTAAAGTAGAACAGATGTCAAATGAGAGTGTTCGTGATTATAAAGTCAGATTTATGCGTCGAACAACGAGCTTCAAAATATCTCCAAACGTACGCTATTGTAATGAGTTTGTGGATGGACTTCTGCCTTACATGAGAGATGGGATTCGTTCAGTGGTTTCTTCTCTTGAAAAACCCGAGACGTATAGGAGACCCATGACCGAAGCTGAGAGGAAGGAAGACAGAGAAAGCCTGGATTTGGCAGAAGAGATGGCGGTGCAGATACATAGGCAAACAGAGTTAATGAAAGGGTTTGAGAGTAGTCGAGAGGTTGAAGATGTGGATGAGGTTTGGGAGAGCAGTTTCAGTGACGATGGAGAGTAAAGCGTGATTCAGGTGAGTGATCAACTTAAAGATCTAATCCTAAATTAGAAGCAAGTTTCAGATCGTAATTATAGTAGGAAACTTTAAAGCTTTCATCATTTACTTTTGGTCCAGAAATGACAAACGCAGACGTAGCCATGGATTTCTACCTATACAGAAATTGGGTGATAACCATCATTTGCTGAAAAACATACTCCTCAAGCAGTTTCCGATGAGTTCTTAGCTGTTCGAGACGGTACGTTCTTGGTATGAAAAGTCGAAGAAAGTTTAAGGTTTGGATTAAGGCTTCCTCGGCTGTTCTGAGCTTACAGCTTCTATTTTGAATGCAGTCGGAGAAGGGAGTTTTTGTTGTCAATTGCAAGAAGCCAATTACGTTTCTGTCAGAAAGGTTAGCTTCTGATTAAAGTGACTTAGATGAGAGTAAAGACTACAGTTGAAGAGGCTGGGTGTCGGCAATTGGTTGGTTCGTGGCAGATCTTTCTATGAATAGTTTACTGTAGTTCGAAGTTTAGATTGGGAGCTTTGTTAGTGGACAGACGCCGTATGCAGGAGCGTCCAGTCTCGCTTGCTGCAATGAAAGGGATACTAAGAGCTCGATCAAAACATTGGTGTGATGTTCTAGTCCGAATTTAGCTTCCGGTGCCAGAAATAGACTAGTAATTGAAGTAAGAAGAAACCAACAACAAAAACCACTGACGGTGTCTAGATTGACAATTCGTCTCGGGCTTTTAAAACGTAAGAAAGGCTGAAATACGTTTAACGCTCGGTTTACAATTCAATAATCCGAGAACCGTAAGGTAATATAAATAGACAACGTCTTTATAACTTGAGCGTGGTTGTCACGAGCTCAGCAACAAATAAACAAACTGGAAAGTCATTTATGCTACAAGTACCTTTCCGCACTAAGCCCTAAACGGATTAGCTTAAGGAGGTAACGCAGGCACCGTTCATAGAATGATGTCATTGATGCACTTGCGAGCGCTTCTCGCGAGAGCCGGAGTGTTTGTGTTCGCAATCTTTGTACACGCATAACGTGATGAAAAGACATAATGTCGGTGTTTTGAGCTGATACGGCGTTCACGAGTGAGCTGCCGCTGAATGTTAACCGAGCAAGAAACAGAAACAAGACAGAAGCGACCGAAATTAAGTGAGCGGCTGGTTTTGCGACAGGCGTGGCGGGTGGATCACAATAAGGCTCAGACCCAAGATTCCGTGCTTCAGCGTTTCCTGGATTCTCGTAAGTGTTACTATTCCCGTCTTGCCCCAGATAAATACTCTGACGCCGTCGCTTGCTACACCTTATTATATTTTCCCTTACTCTTTGCCAACTTTTGTTTTTTGCTTTATCCGACTCTTTTCGCTTTTTTATTCATCTTATTAATTCTTCACAATGGTTCCTGAATCTGTCGACGAGCGTATCTTAGAGGAGCATTTGCTACGAGACCGCTTCTACAATCTTGACTATACCTCCATGACTGCCTCGGCGGCTGCGAAAGCTGCTGCGAACGCTGCTCGTGCTGCTACATCTGTTCCATTGAATAACCGACTAAATTCCTGGTTTGAGAGCCTTCTGTTTGTTGGTATTTGTGCTTTAGTCGTTGGACTGCTTTACGCTGCTGTGCGTGGTAGGTTTACCCCTTGTCTAGACCTCGTCGCAGCAGAACGCTGATTATGTGCTGCAGGAATTTTACGCAAGAGAAGTAGCGGTGCCATTTTACCAGTCTCATACGCATCTTCAGACTTTTCTACTCCGCCACTCTCATCTTCTGCAACCTTTTCTGGCTCCAACGCCTCTTCTCCTGCACTATCTACGTCGTCCCTATTTTCAGTTACTTCGTCGTCTGCCTTTAACATGTCTACGCTGAAAGATAAATATTCAAAGCCTGCCGGTGCTTTCGAAAAGCTTTACGCTTTGATGACATCTGAAGACCGTTTTCGGCAGGACTAAGGATTGAGTGATAAAAGCCGTCATGCATGGTGTCAGAACTAGCTACTACTCTGCTGTTTTGAGCAAAATTGAAAAAAAAAAATATAGCACCGCCGCATGAATCCGTCTCCCCCCTCTTTACTTGGTGGCTCTCCGCCAGATTACGACCTCCTCATATTTTACGACCTCCTTGAGTTTTATTTTAGTTTGTTATGAAATGGTGTTTGTATTTGTTTTTTTGGGAGTTTAATACTGATTTTTCGTGTTTTTTTTTCGTTGTTTTGGTTTGAGTACGGGATGCGTCTGCGTCACTGATAGTACCGAAACACAAAGCACAAAACGGTTAGGCGTGAGTGCGTGGCCTGTGTGATTTGCACTTCAATAAGCGCTTCCGGCGAAATGCATTAAGACAGTATCATCGAGAGACTGCTATCACCTGCAATCGTTTAGTCACTGTTAATGCTTTTTCCTTTAGTCACTAGACGCATTAGTTTTACTCTGGAAAAAGTTTGCATTTCTAATCAATGCGTATTGCTTTGCCTAGCCGGATAGTCGATCAGCAGGGTTTTCTGGTGGCTGGTTGTGTTGGTTGTTGTGATTCAAGATTTTTCAGCCGCACAGCTTTCCGCATTCGAGTTTAATTAATGTGACCTGATTTGTGATTTCTTTTCCGCGTTTTTCTTGCCTCGCAGTTCTATCAAATCTGTTGTGATGAGACCAGTTTTGCAGCAAGTTGTTTTACAAACGATGCAGGACAGCTTTCGAAAGTGCTAGTCTTGTTGGAATATTTTCAAGGCATAGCTTAAGTTTTCGCCAAAGCTCGCTTGTGCCTCATCGTGAAGAACGTGGTAACTTTACTTTCATTGCACTCTGAAAGTTGGCAACTGCAGACGCCGTGAAGTGCATTTATTGTATATAATCTTTTTTTCTCGTTGTTTTTGGATTTCGCTATGCATTTTCTAAGATGATTTTTTCCTGGCATTCATTTGTTGAAGAAGATCATATAATATCTTGCTCTGGAAATTTAAAATAATGTTGAGATGTTTTGATTTGCTATTTTCTTTTTTTCTTGCGCTTGATGTTATTGAATATTGCAGATTACTAGTGTGGGTTATTTGCAAAGTGCATTTATTGGTTCTGCATTGTGTTTTTTATTTCGAGTTAGCTATAATAATATAACTATATAATTGTTATTGATTATTCAAATTACGAACCATCTTTTAAGAGAATTCGATTTACAGTAGAGCCTTTCTGAGAGCAAGTAATGAGGACATCGTTTTCCACTGCTTGCACAAAGTTATTGCAAAGAGGACCTCGCCTATCTCTAAGAGATTATAATTCAGACACGAGAAATCCCTGTGTATGACCACCTAGAACATCCTGCTTTCAAAAAGGTTCTACTGTAAAAGGCGCGTAGTGTCATTGTACTTTAACAAGTAAAATGAACAACTTATAATTAAGAAAGACTGATTAAAATTAAAGCATTTATAGACAATGCGTTTGAATAATGCAAAACCACAAAGTACAAACCAAAACTCTCAAACACCCAAAATATGAGCAATACAAAGCGGCAAAGAAAGCAACAACAATAACAACAACAACTTTCCAATGCAGCAAGAGATGAATGAAGAAAATGCAAGTTAATGTGAATAAATAAAGAAATAGTCAAATATGCTTGTGAAAATCAGCGGATTCTAAATTATTCGTCGTAATAAGACTCCAATTCCTCCTTCGCAGCGACGAAAACTTCATCTGAGATAAAAGTGTAATAAAACGTAGCGATTAACAACGGGATGCAAATAATGATAATCGGGGTAGCCAAGACAGCACACCATATTCTGAATGCTTGAAGATCAAACATGATGCCGATTTGGTAGAGAGAAACGGCGTAGGTGTAGGGAGGGTAAACCATGCCCCACCAAGTTATAGAGAATTGTTTTGGATGGAGACGGATGCAGGAGAGAATTGCGAGGATCATCCAGAAAGTGGCAAAGCCGAGCATGACAAGGGCGATGATGAATGAAAAGTATGAAAAGATGGGGAAAGTGGAGAGAAATGGATGTTTGTTTGTTGCGATGAAATAGCGCTCGAGATTGACGGCTTGCACTAAGACACCGTGAGCACCTTGTCCCATTGGACCTATTGGGATGAAACAACTAAAAACCGACGCTCGCGAAGGGAGGTTATGTGTGAGAAGACGCCAGATGTAAACGACCATGTAAGCGTAAACAATAGCTTCACCGTTTCCCCACATTAAAGTAGTCATGATAAGCATGTGAGGGATCCATTCTATAGGTAAGAATTTGGTGACCATAGCACCTGCTGATGCGTGCACGACGAGAATGACGACAGGGAGTAAGATAGTCGCGTTGAGTTGCTGGATGTCTTTTCCTCTATTATAGCGTAAAAAGCCGTAGAAAGTAAGTGCCCAGGAGGATAGTAAGGCGACGACGAAGTTACACCACCAGAGAACGTAGCAGATCCAAATGCGATCGGATTCCCAAATGATTGCGGTAGCGGCGATGATGGTCGCGACGGATACAGGAAGACAGCCCCAGTATTGGGATTGCGTGGGGTGGTGCCAGAATTGGCGGTTGAGATCGGAAAACCCGGCTGCGTGGCGGAAAAAGGAGATGATGAGGAAGAGGATTAGAAAGGCGATGGCGGCGATGTAGTAGATCATTCCGAGGACGTGCAGCCAATGTGCTGGGAACGGGTAGTTGAGAAGCAGGATACTAGCTGCGGCAAGAGCCATGACCATTCCGAACCAGCTGGAGGATGAGGTTAGATGAGACTGCTTTTATACTTGTAACTGCAGAGAGTTGGCTTACGCAGGAGTAAATTGCCGGACGCGATAGGCGGTAGCGTCTTTGAAGTCTTTGGAAAACATTGCGGAAGGGGCTGTTGGTGGTGGTGGTGGGGGACATGCGCGCGAATGTGGGGAAGGGAAGAGCGGAAGAACGGAAGAACGAAAGAACGGAAGAAACAAAGAAACGAGAAGACGGCTGCTGATTGTGAATCTCAGTGAGAAAAACAAACAGTTTATTATAATAGAGCACGCGTAGACGCGTGAGTTACGCGTATAAAAGAAAAGAGAGCTCTCGAAAATAAGGACAATAAGAGGAGCAAACAAATATAGTTAGTTGTAAAGAGATAAACCCGAGCCGCCGGAGTTTCCGGGTCTTCAAACTTTAAATTGCTGCGAGGTTTAAACTTTTTAAAACTTTAAAAAACTTTTAAGCTTTGAAGAGTCTTAACAAAATAAGGCCGAAGATGCCGAAAGAGGAAAGTGAGGTGTTGAAGGTTTTGAGATACAGCTGTTTTTATTTTGTACTTTGTGGATTTGTGTATAGAGGTGCCGGTAGGTAATAGACAGTTTGACGAGTTGCTGAGTATAAGACTCCAGAGAAAGGCGGGCTGTGACGAGGAAGTTAGTCAGCGATGTGCTAAGTCAAAGTCGAAGCTCGGTTCTCCGCAGAAACTTCCCAACTGGAAGCAAATGCAAAGTGCAGAGATCCGACAGCGAAAGAGCGCTTGTTGACGGAGTTGCACTTTGTGTACGAACTCAGCCGTGACTGGGCAGTTGGCGCCGTAATCTACTTGTATTTGTGCAATTATAGTAGTATTTTGCTGCAGCAGACACAGCGCAGAGACGAGTGCAGCGCGCGGAGTTGGGCGCATGGACGAAATGGGAAAGCTGGGTGCAGCGTCTAGACACGATGAGCCTGCCGCTGCCACCACCACCACCACCGCAGAAACCCAGACAGAACCGCAGACTGAGACTGAGACTGAGACTGAGACTGGCGACAGCAGACCGAAGGAGAGTAAACGCACAATGGACTGTGCCAAAGACAGCGCAATGTCGGAGTCGGCGGACAAAGAAGACAACGACACGAGCGAGCTGTGAGTTGCGCTGGGAGGAAAAAAAAAATATGTTGGCGAAGGGCGAATGAGCTAATGCGGGCGACGCAGGGAAATGCTCGAGGAAGAGTCGACCAAGAGCGAAAACAGCACAACGAACACGTCTCTGAACAGCGCGACGTCGCACGAACAAGAACTCGGGCACGCGACCGTCGCCACTTCGCCCGACGCCGGCGCCAAACTGAGGGAAATCGAGGCGCTGGCGGCAGATCTCGACTCGCCGCCGCCGCCGCCGTCGAAGAAGCGCAAAGTGGACCATGGTGCGTTGCGTCGCAATTGGCTGTCTGCTTGCTTAGAGACCTGTACTAATCTTTATTGTGGTGTAGCCTGCGTGTACTGTCGAAGATCCCACATGACATGTGACCTGGGTGCGTCCGTTCTTACTGTTTACTGTCCACCGCAGCTGACATTTTAGGCCGACCATGCTCACGCTGCACGACGCGAAACATCGGCAGTCTGTGTCGCGACGACTCGAGAGAAAACTCACCGACGACGTCGCCTCGCGCAGTCAAACCCGAGCTCGACGACCACTGGCCCTCGTCCATCGCCACAGAGCTCGTCCCCAATCTCACAAACATCTCCACGCTCACAGAATACCAGCAGCCGCTGTTTTACTCCGAAGGCGCCGGCAGCGAGTTCTCTTCCCTCAACGACTTTCTCAGCATGATCGAGGACTCTCCGCAACACAGACAGCAGGCCGCGGACGACAAAGCCAACCGAGAAGACGACGACCAACAAGACAAAGAAGGCATGATCGCCGACCCTGTACTATTACGAAACGAAAAAGAGCCCATCGGCCGCGACGTCACTCCAGATGTCGTCCTGCCAACCGTCGTCGTCGACCAGCCTCGAGAATCCATCACAGCACTAATCGAGCCCAATCCCTTCTCTGCACGCGCAAACGGCAATCTCACGCTGGCTGCGACACCTTCAAACGCTATTCCTGTAGCTGAAACCGCTCGCGACAAGTTCTTCTTGACCGCCGCTGATCCTGCCGACGGGCCCGAGCGAACGGCCGAGGAACGACTCAAACAGGTCATCAACGCAAAGCTCGAGGCAGGTCTTCTCGCTCCTTACAACTACGTCAAGGGATACGCCCGACTACAGCGATACATGGAGCGGAACATGAACGCGGCCTCTCGACAACGAATCTTAAAACCATTATCGATCTTTCGCCCTGCCTTTCGCGCTATCGCCCAAACTCTCATCGATGTCGATCTTGTACTTGTCGAAGAGGCCTTCGAACGAATGCTGCTAGACTACGACCGTGTCTTTACATCTATGGCAATCCCGGCCTGTCTCTGGCGCCGGACGGGCGAAATATACCGCGGCAACAAAGAATTCGCCGCACTGGTGGAAGTACCCGTCGAAGAGCTCAGAGACGGTCGCGTTGCCATTTACGAGGTGTTAACAGAGGACTCTGCTGTAAATTATTGGGAAAAGTACGGAAACATTGCTTTTGATAGCGGACAAAAGGCCGTCCTGACGAGCTGTACTCTGCGGTCCAGAGACGGAGCTACACGGCGGGCGTGCTGCTTTAGTTTTACCATCC
Source organism: Myxozyma mucilagina (assembly GCA_030571435.1). Lineage (NCBI taxonomy): Eukaryota > Fungi > Ascomycota > Lipomycetes > Lipomycetales > Lipomycetaceae > Myxozyma > Myxozyma mucilagina. The sequence goes on from JAJLXV010000059.1 coordinate 47,199, forward strand.
GCAGGGACAGGTATAATATTCCTAGCTGCATTATCGGGAACTTCATCCCGATAAGCATGTGATGTATAACATGTACATATATCCGTATGTAATTGTAGTATATAATAAAGTAATAGTAAATATTGATGACATAACCACTCTTACGAGTACTTACGACTTAAGAGCGCCGCACGAGAGTAATATTTCCCTGCCAACTCATCCCAAATCAAAACATTCAGCAATGGAACTTTTGATAGCAGCGACCGTGGCTGCCGCTGTCGGGGTTTTCTTTGCCGTGCGACGCGCTCGGAGACTGAGTGCGTTTGAGCAGGAACTCTTAGTCGATCCGGCGTTGGCTGATTCGCCGCTGACGACGCGGGATACTCGACTTTTGAACCTCAGCCTGAACCTTGAACAATCAGGAACAATTCCAGTTCAAGTCCGGGCTGTTGTTATCTCCGGGTCGTCGAAGCGGAATCCGCATCCTGCTGAGCTTCCTGCGTTTGTGCTGGTTCATGGTCTCGGTGGGCAACTTGCGCAGTTTGATGCCTTGGTTGATTTCTTTGCGTATTTTGCTGATGTTCTCGCTATTGATTTCCCTGGCCATGGAGGTTCTCCTTATGACCCAAACTTACCTGATGAAGTGTATTCTACCCCGGGTCTTGTTCGTTTAGTTGCAGCTGCTGTAGACGAGACACTTGGGAAAGAGCGTAAGGTTGTTTTAGTAGGACATTCACTTGGCTCTGCGATTTCATGCTCGCTTGCATCTTCTTCTTTCTTCGCTGCTCGTGTGTCCGGGTTAGTAGCAATCTGCCCACCTGCTCCATTATCAAAAGACGCCAAACGAGCACAGAAACTCGCTAAATTCGTACCGTCGTCGTCGTTATTCGATATGTTTAGAGCGCTGGATAGACGCGGTGGGATATACTCCAAATCCGTCGAGCGAATGTTGGGATCATTTGCCGACATAGATCCAGTTGAGGAAAACTTAGTGCGACGAAAGCAGTTACGATGGAATTTACAAGTTAAAACACCTGTGTGGTTGAAAATGGCTGCTGGTGCTCGGATTCCTGAACTTTCTGATTGGGCAAAGTTACGTACACCGTGTTGTTTAATTGCGGGAGAATATGATCAAGTTACGCATGCGCAAAACGCAGTTGATATAGCTGAAGCAATCCGCACTTCTAGAAGGTCAAACAACGAACCACTTAATCTCAAAATCACCGAAATCCCCCGCGCTGGTCATACATGTCTTGTTGATCGTCACCAACTAGTCTGTGGCATCATCAACGATTTTATCGTCGAATTTGTCGATCACAGACTTTCACTTGCCTGGCAATTAGCTGATCTTGCAACGAGAGATGATAAATGGAGTTTGAAAAATGAAGCAAAATGGAGATCGGTACAGCCTGTGAGTAGTTTAGTCGGACAATCTAGACTTCGAGCTATGAAAACTCTTCGACAAGATGATCCTGAACAGAATCCTATGACTCTCGAACTTACCTATCCGGATATCACTGATATCATCGATATTTCGCGCGACATTCCTCCCTACGAACCATCATCGTTCACACGTATAAAATACCACAAATTCCCCACAGTCTCAAAAATCCCACCAACCCGTCACCAAGTCGACGAATTCATCTCCCTCGTCGACTCAATTCTCTACACGTCTTCAAACAAAGCACCTACATCGTCCGTCGTCGCGGTGCACTGTCATTACGGGTTTAATCGCACAGGGTTCTTGATTTGTTCGTATCTAGTGCAGAAAATGAAGGTGCCGGTGAGGGAGGCGGTGGAGCAGTTTAAAGAAGCGAGACCGCCGGGGATTAAACATCCTCATTTTATAGATGAGTTGTATGTGAGGTATACACTTTAGTTTTTGTGATTTACAAAGTGTACTTATAAAAAGCTGATATTGTTGTTGTTGTTACTGCTGCTGCCTTTTCTATTTTTTTTTTTTTTTCGCTGGCGTATTGGGATTTGGGGAAAAGTGACGAATTCACTTTAATTGCTTTTTTTATAATTTTACTGCGTTTTCCATTTGTATTTTTAATGGTCACCTTTTTTTTTTTTTTTGTTATTTTATTGCGTTTGTGTGACATTAGAGTTGTTACGGGTTTTAGTTTTTTAATGGTTTTAAATACATTTTTAGTATGATGATTTTTTCTCGAAAAATGTTGTTTAGTCGCTCAGTATTTGCGATTACAGCAACAAGACGTAACGAATGCTATATTTTGTGGGAATAGATTGGTAACGCAGAAATTAATGTCTCTACAACATTTGAATTAGAGACAAATCCTCGTCTAAGGATGAAAGTGGGAATAAGTAAACAAAATACATATAACAAGAAGCAGCTTATCACTCGCAGAAATCCGTGAACTTGTCGTTAATGCTAATAGTTGATAAGTAAGGTCACTTCACCATCACCAACTGCCTTAATACTGAAAGTTACTAGTCGCTTTTACGAGGACTACTAAGAAGAAAAGATCTAGAAATATGCTAAAGAAACCCACTATTATTTTGTTTTAAAATAAACAACAAAATCAAAAATAACAACAAAAAAATCTTTTCCCCACATCCAACATCCCGTTTTTTCTTTTCCTACTCTTTCTTCATTTTCGAATTCACAATAAACCCATGGAATCTCTCTGCAACTTAGAAAATAAAAAGTCAACCGTGCAACAAAACAAAATAGAAAAAAAAAACGGAAAATCGCATCAACCTAATTAGAAAAAAAAAATAAATATAAATCCACACCCAAAATATAAAACAATTCACCTTTTTATTACCAAAGTATGACTTCTCAAAACAACATTGTAAAAACGAAAAAAAAAATAAAATGTAGAAACATGTCTTGTTGAAAAAACATGTGTTTTGTGAACAACCCACCGGTCTCTGCTGAAAGCCACATATGAATAGTCAAAAGAATAATTAAATAAAAACAAAAGTGTGTAATAATAAAAATAAAAAACATCTTATCCGAGCCAAAAAAAGAGCAAATATGAACGCAACACGAAAGAAAAAATAAAAACAGATTACTTATTTCAACCAACCAATATAAAAAAAATCCCTGTATACCAAACAAAAACAATCAAACATAAATAAAGAGATAAATGTAATAAGCAATCAACGAATAATGACAAAAAAATGTTAATAGGTAAATGATAAACAACGCGCGAAATGAAATATAAAAAAACCGTATGATCATCACTGCAAACATGTACCAATATACAAGGGTACTATTATAAATTAACGAAAGTCCAATGACATATTCTTTTCACTCTCCTTCAGCTCGTAACGTAATTAATATGAAAAAAAAACAACAGGTATAACGGTAATAAAATCAACCCTTCAACTTTTCGAAATAGTAATGTGAAAATGAAATCCGCGCATATTCAGCCAAAATAATCATTCATCAAAAATATATAAAAAAAAACCCAATAATTCAAACCAAATTTGCATATAAATAAAAAAAAATGAAAAATGTAGAGTCGTCGTTTTCGTTTTAGCAAGCAGCTGTGCTGGGAGCTACCCAGACCGGCATGGCAGGGTCAAATGCGCAATAGTGACAGTTGCCGTGCATAGCGTAGTTTGCATGACCGTGATATTGCATGTGTATTAATAACTGCTGCTGCTGTTGCTGATATTGTTGTATCTGCATTTGATGCAGATGTTGCATTTGCGGGTTGGCGTAGTACTGATTAGCATAGTTGTAGCGATACATTTGCTGATGCTGATGCTGCTGCTGCTGTTGTTGCTGAAGAGCAGCGGTGTATTGGTTGTAAAAGGACTGCTGGTACGGTCTGTTGTCGAACCAAGGGTCTGGCGACGGTGGAAGAGAGCGAAGAGATGGCATGGCGGCAGCGGCAGAGGCGTACTCTGACCAGCAGCGAGACCACTCATTCCAGAGCTGGGTTTCCTGCTCCTGTGGACTCAGCTGCCACTCGACAGCCTTCAGCCAGATAGACTCTGCACGAGTCAGCTGAACGACGGGAAGACCAGAGACCTCAGCCCATGATTTGTTGGTGAAGGTGTTGTCATCATTGAATTTGTTTGCGAGAATGAGAGAGACAACAAGGAGCTGCTGCTGCGAGCTGCGGTCTGAGCGGTGAACAGGCTCACGCTCACATCGCTTTCCGAGGTAAACAAGAGCGAGGAGGATGGTTGCACAGGGGAGTCGAGTGGCGGCGAGAAGCTGCTGGATGAACTTTGACAGTTGCGGCGGCGGAGCGACACGCATGACAGAAGACGACATGGCGCTTAAGAAGCCGGCCATTGTGTCGAGAGAGTAGTCGAGCTTAGCGGATACACCGCCGCTGGTGTTTGTGTTGTTGTCGCAATTGTTGCTGTCGGGTTTGCGGTTCAAAAGCATCTTTTTGCTGTCGGCGATGACGGGTTTCTGCAGCAGTTGCTGAGAGTTCGGGACCACGTTTGACCACATCATTGTGGATATAAAAGAAGTGTGGAAGACTGCCGGAAGTAGTGAAGCAGGCTCAACAGATTAACAGGACGCAATGCGAGAAGAATGATAGCGAAAAAAGGGCGAAAAAGACAGAAAAAAAGGGTTCGATGGAAGGGTAGCCTTTTAACAAAGAGTGCAGTCCATCGCCAGGAGAAGCCGAGGAAAAAAAGTGCAGCGCTCAGCAAAAACAGTCAAGAAGAGGCCGGCGACAACAAACAATTGTCCGATACAGAGCAAACTACGTTGCCGATGAAAACAAACAAAAAAGCAGAAGCAAACAAAAAAAAAACAGACGAAAATTGAAATTGAAGCAAGTAGAGAAAAGCAAGAAAGAGATTCCGAATAACCGCAGCAGCGCGCGCAGCAGAAAATTATTCCCAAAACCGCCGCCGCCGCCGCGCGCCGCCAGCGCCCAAAGCGAATAGAAACCCATGGGGCGAGAATTCGGAAAAGTACCGCACCCGCTGTCTGCTGACATTTACAAACCTTAAATTTGCTTATGTCACGTATGTGTCATGTGTAGGGCTAGAGCAACCCTACAGTAGCGACGACAACTTCAGCGTGACTGTGGTTTTGCGCCGCACCTTCGCGCTGGAGCGATGCGAGCGAGAGTGTGAGTGCCTTCTTGCTTTGATACAGCTTTGGTTCTACTTCAGACAACACATCTCGAACCCATCCACAGCACCAACAATGTCCGAGACTGCTATTTCATACGGTCAGTATTTCGATCAACCAGCGATATGCAGTCAATGAACGAGTCAAATTAACGCCAGTTTAGCCGCTCTTATCCTCGCGGATGCCGAGATTGAGATTACCTCCGACAAGCTCCTGTCATTGACCAAGGCTGCCGGTGTCGAGGTCGAGCCCGTACGTTGTCCCTAATGTCTTTTCACTGCGACTGCAAGAAGCAATACTGTGACTATGAATCGACTGGAAAATTAACAAATTGTTCAGATCTGGGCCAGCCTTTTCGCCAAGGCCCTCGAGGGCAAGGACGTCAAGGACCTTCTCACCAACGTTGGCTCCGTCGGCTCTGCTCCTGCTGCTGCCGCCGGTGGTGCCGCTGCCTCCGCTGAGGCTGCCGCCGAGGAGGTTGTCGAGGAGAAGGAGGAGGAGAAGGAGGAGTCTGACGACGACATGGGTATGTTTTTTTAATTTCTTACATTTACATCGCATGTACTAACCAAGCTCTACAGGATTCGGACTGTTCGATTAAACAATCAATTGGTCGGTAAAAAAAAAGCTAAATTGTATATAATATAGCAATTTGAAGAACTTTGTGGCGTGTAAAAGTACTTTTAATGTCATTCCAATGTATTGTAGTGTTTGAATCTTTTAAAACCAAAGTTATAAACTATCTTCGTCTACTATATCAATAATGCCATAGTCCTTGGTCTGGGGAACGGCAAGGTCCCCGTAATATGCGCAAATGCCCTTACATTTGCCGTTGTCGTGCAAGTAGCTCAGTAGTATCTTGTCTTTTTCGTTGTAAACCTCTTTGTTTGCACTGTCTGTGAAATCGGCAAACCGCTCTGAAATGTCGCGTAGTTGGATAATATCAGAGTTGCGAGGAACAAACAGCGCCAGATTCTTTGATATTGAGCAGCTAGCTTCCATTATTTGAGACCTGGTCATTAGCACTCACTTTCAATCAAAACAAATTGTAGAATTGGTGTAATCACGTACAGAGAATAGGGCTGCATTTGTTCGAGATCAAAGACATCTTGGTAGAGGTAACTAGGACCACCCCAGGGCGGACTGAGAAACACTGCATCGAAAGAAACATTAATATGACCCGATTTCCAAAGTCCAAAGAAATCGCCGTTCACAAATATTATTTTATCCGCGACGCCGTAAATCTTTGCGTTATGCTTTGCGCATCGTATAGTCACCGGATCAATCTCAATTGCTATGACGTATCCGTCTGGTGGTAAGGCAAGTGCGAATTGAATCGCGTTTCCTCCTGCACCTGCGAACGCGTCTAGTATAGTTTTGGCGCCGGTATGCTTGACAACGTGTCTTGCTATTTCTCTGCTTCGTGTAAGTCTTTGTGAATTAGTTTTTAGGGGGAAGGCCTTACATAGCCACGGATTCTGGTGTGACTGAATACCATGATTCTTCATTGAGCCATATTCCTTTATTGAACTTCGAAAACAGTAAAAATCGATTATTGTAGTATCTAATGTGTATTCGTTTCAGTACTTTTTGACTTCATGTAAAGTATGGGGTATCAAATGATTCAATTCGTACTTTCGTAGATATTTCGGTATATGCTGGGCTTTCCACAGTACTTTATCTGCAATCTAATATCACAATTAGCAAATTGGTCTTCAAAAACGGTGCCTTTTGATACGTACGTCTTTGCCATCGTCTTCAAGATCGTCCTTCTTCGACATTAGAATGACTATCTACTGTTACTTCGCAAACTCACAATTAATGAGCAGAAATGATGGTGAGCCGCACAAATATCCTGGGACATAACCCTCGCTCGAGGCTTGAACCACCAGACTTCCTTTCTCTTTAGTCTTATTTCCGGTACTTTTCTTTATGATACTGAAACTTATTCGTCATCAGCTTATGTAAAGAAATTTACAGCTGTAGTGAACTAATTAGTAATATCTGTTGAATTATAACAATATATATTCATCTATTAATACTTTCATTTCGAACAACAATAATTATACACAAATTACTCCTCCTCTGCACTCTTCTTTGCAATTTCAGAGTCCTTTGGCGGTGGTGGCAGCGCAGTCGCATTAGCCGCTGCAGCACTTGATCCAGTCTGGCCATCTGCCTCTTTGCTAATCTTTTCCTGCTCGTCAAAGTACGCGTCAAGTTGATGTGCGTCTGCTACAGATGGACGATGATGATGCTTATTTCGACGGACGTATGTAGGTATTGATGGATCACTTCCTTCTGCGACTTCTGTAGATGTGGGAGACGTTGTAGTTGGTGGTGGATGTGGTGACTGTAATAATGCAGGATTGGCAGTCTGTGCTGAAGGATCAAATAATTCGTGGCTTTCACCTTCGGCATCGGCGCCTTCAGTCGTGAAAATTGTTTCCCCCGGTGCAGGGATGTGTTTGTTGAATGGTGGAATTCGGTGTAAATGTCCCACGCCAATTCCACATCCGAGAATGCCCTCACCTCCCCAATTCTGTTCTGGTATTATCGTTGCCAACCGGACAACGTCATAATCACGATTGTAAATCTGCAGCGTAAGTTCTTTCCCAACATTCGCTTCAAGTATATCGCCAAGTGCATGCTCAGAAAGTAGCTTATGTCCCTCAATACCAACAATGTAGTCTGATTCAGCAATTAACCTCGCCAGCGACGCCGGTGAAGACTCCTGAACATCAAGTACGTGGAATACTAAATTACTCAATGCTAGTGGTGCCCATTGAAGTGTTAAGCCGAGTTCAAAAAGGCTGTTGTTTTCTGGGCTAATTTCAGGAAGTGCGATTTCAATATGTCGGAGTTGTTGGCCTTTGTACGAGAATAATGTGAACTTGACTGATCTTCCTGCACAGTTTTGAATTTCTCGCGTAAACAGATCAGCATTTCCATCATCCTAAGCCAGTTAGTATGCTTATAATATAACCCAAGATTGAGTGAAATTTGTACAATTTGATGTCCATTAATCCCACAAATAAAGTCAAAAAACGACTCGATACCAGCGTTAGCAGCAAGTGATCCCGGCAGAACTTTCAGCACGTGAAAGCCAAAAGAGTTAAGCAGTGCAGAGTCAACATTGTTTCCGCCGCGGTTCCCTTGTAAGGATTGCTCGTTTCCCATTGCGCTGTGGTGCTTTGTGACGAATATGCTGCTGCGATGTTGCTGCTGGATGGAGAGGCTGCGGCGGATTAGAGTTCATGACGTCGATGGAATACTGATTCTGACCGGGTAACTTTCTGTTTCTACTGCATCAAGTTACTAAAGCGACTGTTGGCTAATGATTTGTGATGCTGTCCGGAACATCGCCAATGGACTTTAAACTGCGTTGTGGGCTTCGCTAATTGTAGAGTTTTCTCAGATTTTTGAATTTTTGATTGAACCAACATATACATCATCATATTCTGAAGCTTCAGTTTTATCGTACAATATCAGTATTTGTCATACAATAATCCGTGCTTGGAAGACTTACGCTTCATTGTTGAACAAGCACTGATTAGTAATTCTAAGTTCTCTTGTGCTTTTTTTTACAATAGTGGTTTATTCATTAGCACAGGTATCGTTACTGTTGACGAATAGATACTCGTCAACGAAAAACTGCAGAGATTTATCTGTGCTGATTTTTGAAAAGCTAATCTACATTGTGCGAGATGTAAAGTCACTGACGTACTTGCTTAAGAAGTTCAGGGCAGTTAACATTTGGAGACGACATAATTCTGTACAATAAGTATGCCTCAGGCTAAATCAATGGAGACGGCTCTTAGAATTTGACCTGTTTAGAAGTGACTTGTTTTTGACCGATACAAATGTTAACTGATGGGCGATTTTAAACTAGGCTATGACCTGAATGGATCTGTCAATCGTTCTATCAATCCCATATTTTTTTTTGCACAAAAACATGACGATAAACGGCAAATTATTATCAATAGTGATTGGCACAATTCGTAAGCACCAAGCACAGAACTGCGAACTACTGATCTCAAAGCTAAATCAGATGTCATAGTTGTCTTCATTCTATAGACTTCTGGAAAAAGAGTTTGAAGTAAAAATAAAAGAAAACAATTCTCGAACAAAGCAATAGATAGAATCAACGCAATCCACGTAGATGGTCACACAATCTCGGATTTTCCGTTCTATTTCCGAGATACATATGAAATAAAGTTAAGCGGCGGAAATAACGCGCACTGTTATCGCACAGATAAGCATAAATACATAAAGCTCATCTACCTCTAACTTACAATTACAACCCGTAATAACGGAACAACAGATTACAATGGAGACTGTTAAAATTGTTGGAAAAACACTCGGAAATGTCACCATCACCGGTGTCAAGAATAGCGCCAATACTGAACAATTCCGTGGTTTGAAGTACGCTTCTATTGAAAAGCGATACGATTATCCTACGCGGATTGACGAGTACAGCGCCGATGTAGACGCAACAAAGCACGGGTATGTTATTTGAGTAAATTGAGCAGACAGAAATCTAATTGTACAGCGCAATTCCGCCACAGCCTGCACGAATTATCTCACCTGTGATTCCAACAGATCAGATTCCAACCACGAGTGAGGTACAAGATGAATTCGAGTGTTTGAATCTGAACATTACCAGACCCACTGGTCTTGATAGCTCAAAGAAAGTTCCGGTCATTGTTTGGCTATTTCCAGGCGCAAACACTTTTGGTTCTGCAAGCGACAAGAGTTATGATCCGACGGCGTTAGTCGGCAAGTCTGCTACCAAGGATATGCCAATTATCTTTGTTAATGTAAACTACCGATTGTCGTTGTTGGGATTTGTGTATATTGATGGACGTGCTAATCACTCAATGTACGATCAAACAGAGGCATTGGTGTGGGTTAAGAAGCATATTTCAGATTTCGGCGGTGACGCGGATAATATTACGTTGATGGGAGAATCAGCAGGATCCTTGGGCACACATTACCACTCGTTGAATAAGGCCAGTGAGGGATTGTTTAAGAGAATCGGAATGATGAGTACTGTGATTGAGTCGAGAACGCCTTTCCCGTTGGAAGACGCAAAGGCATTGGCACAGAAAGCAAAGGATTTGTGTGAAGTTGAAACAGATGAGGAGTTTAAGAAAGTTCCTGTCGAGAAATTGATTGACTATGTGGTACCAATCATTGGTGGCATGTATGGACCAGTGAATGACGGCGGTTGGTTGGGAGATATTAGTGGAGAAAAGTATATTGAGAAGATGCCATTACCACAAGTTGAAGCAGTCATGTTGGGAAACACAAGATTTGAGTCGATTTTCTACAAACCAAAGATTGGAATGATTCCAGCAAAGACTAGATATGAGAGACTTTTGGAGGTCCCGGAAATTGGAAAATGGTTGACGGAACAGTATGATATTGGACCTGAAGATGAAGAGAAGAACTTGGATAACCTCGTGCAAATGTACGATGATATATCGTACGGTCAACCGGTTGATATGACTGTGAGAAAATTACGAGAGAACAAGGTCAAGACATACCATTATCTCTTTGACGAGCCTAACCCGTATTTACAATCGCTTGACGCGCATCACGGAGTTGATGTCTTGTACCTCTTTAATTCCTACAAGTTTGATCCAAAGTACGACGACTTTATTGACAAGTACCAAACAGGATGGATTAGATTTGCAAATGGACTTGAACCATGGGGTGGTGTTCAAGATGTCGTCATGCTGGACCGTGATTTAAGACCACGGGAGGATGGAGAGTATGAAAAGAGACGACGGGTTGAGGCTTTTGAGGGATTGAATGGATTCCGACATAAGTATGACGCTTACAACATCACTAAGCGGTTTTTGTATGTTTAGATTTTGGAAATTAGAGACGAACCGTTGAAATGCATCAAACTTTCAAAGTTGGTTGATTTGATAAATTCAAATAGTGGCATGATCTTGATTAATATAGGTAATTCGTTATCTGTTAAATTTATTCTGGTCTAGAAACAGATGAGGTAGCATATAGACAGCTTAAAAATTCACTGCAAATATAAAACTGTTCGATGTAGGCTGATTATTCAGTAGGTTTCTTTTTTGAGAAAGATGCCTTGAGAAAGACTGAAAATAAGGAGCAATGCGGTACATGTTCTGCTTATATCTGACTTGCTTTTTAACACACATTTATGAGAGTTGAAAGTGTATTATCAATTTGAGAAAAGCGGTATTCAAAACATTCTTGTATCTATACCCTAAATCAGCTTGCTCTGATTAAATAAACCAGCCTATATGTGGATGAATTGAAAATTGTAAGCTGGTTGGGCTTTTTTTTTAAAACATAACTTGAGATTGTGTGAGACTATAGGAAATAGATTTTTAATGAAAGGAAAGAAGAAGATAAGAGTTGGTTTTGTTTTATGCAATTGAGATAAGAATGTAGTATCGATAAAAAATGTGATCAAAGTTATCGGCATTCAAATTTGGACATCGCTCTTACAATTTGATATAAATGACTGAAAGTCTCTTTTTTTTGCTGGCGGACCTAGGAAATATGATAAACGGAAGACAATAAATGCAGAACTCATTGCTTGTTGACAGGGATGCAAGAATCTGGTATTTTAAGAAGCAAATAGCAAGTTGTTCAAAATACCAGCTTTTGCTTCTTGATAATTATAATAGCTGCCATTCTAGATATTCAAATCATATTTCCAGCTTGTACACTTTGTATGCTACCTCGTCTTTGATATTGCACTCATTAAATGTAGGGTGCTTGGACAATTCAAAAAGGCATATGATACATGCCAGAGGTCAAAAATGAATGAGAACATACCACAAGGTTTACTGAAGCCCTTAGAGATTCTGAAAAACAGATGGACTAGTGTATCAATGGATTTTTTATCAGGAATACTGCCATCAGATGGGTTCAATGATATTTTTGTCATTGTCGACAGACTGACTGAACAAGCACACTTTATACTTATGCTGAAGACTTTGAACATGGCAGAGACTGCTTGACAATTCCTTGACAATGTTATCACATTTCATGGCATGCCTAAATCAATTACACAGATTATGACATTTCCCAGAAACTATTGGACAGACTAAGAGGGTGAGCAGTCCCAGCCATGTTGAAAGTCTGTCATAGGTATTAAATATCTTGAAACCAATCTGACAGCAGCATTCCTGATAAAACAAATCCATTGATACACTAGTCGATCTGTTTTCTAGAATCTCTTAGAGCTTTGATAGACCCTGTGCTCTATTTTTGCTCTATTTTTGACCATTGGCATGCATCGCAAAATTTGATAAAGTGATTGATTCATAGGAGATGTTTAGCAAGTAGTAGTGCTTTGTAAATAATAAATATGTGCTGTAAATTTTTAAGTGACCAGCAGACAATCATGGCTTGGGCCAGTTGTGCTTGCATTAGTAGTTGGGCTAGGTCTTTGATGATATCAGATAATATTTGCAATTGGCACATGTGTCAAATAATGTCTAAGTCCTTCCAGAGCATTGTTTTGGAACTATACCAATCGCTTTTCCCATTACATACTGTCAGATTGGATCAACGACATCAGAAACTGCGGATTGAATCTGCATAAATAGGAAATGGTGAAGAAAGCCATTGATGACAAGTCAATGACCATGCTGATTTTATGTTGTTGACGATGCCGGAATTCTTTCATAAATTCAGGACTCATTGGAGTTCGGCCAAAGGACTTGAAATAAGTTGCATCAAAAACAGCTACTGGCTTGTCTTGAAGGCGAAGCCGTTACACCTCCATGTACAGAATTGATTCTGGGGAACAATGAGCCAAAGCTCTGTAAATGTGCAGGAGTATGGTATTTTCCTCCATGATCCACTCTTCATGTGTGGTTGTGAAACCATTAACTTTGCCTTCAAGACAAGCCAGTAGCTGTTTCTTGATGCGACTTACTTTAAGTCCTTTTGCTGAACTCCAATGAGTTCTGAATTTGTGAAAGAATTCCAGCATCATCAACAAGTTGTCATTGATTCCTTTCTTTGCCATTTTCCATTTTCAACTTGTCGTGCTCCGTTTCTCATTCCAAACACAGCGACTCGGACAAATTTGGTGAGGCATGAATAATTTCTGCAAGCATGTTCAACCCCGCTACATCACCAAAAACAGAACCTTAGCCTTGGCCACCATAGGTGGTGCCTCAATCTCATTCGCCTCCTTTGCCATCTGCCACTCCTAACCAGCCTGACAAACTGGGATTTGGATGTGCTGCATACCAAAATGGTCATGAAAATCTCACCTACTATGGTTCACTTAGGTCAGAACTATTACTATGGGATGGGGAGCTCCTAGCGATCACAGTCTCTCTTGAAAAATCCTGGCAACAGTTTCACAGCCACTGATGGAGGAGTTCAATTATACCTTATCAAAAAGTGCACGTATATATACCAAATCACATCACTCTCAAACGTCTACACTACAACTACAAACTAGAAGGACAAGAACAAATAAGTCAGAATTCTATATTTTGTACTGAAATGGAGAGAAATGGAAGGAATCATTTGTGAGTTCAAGTATACCCCAAAAGACAAAAGCATCACTGGAGGTGTGCATTCATATACTCTTGCTCAGTTAGGATGTCATGAAAAAGTCAGACCCATGGATAAGTTGTTATCTATTAACTATTTGAAAACACAAATCAGATGGGAAATCTTGCAAGACTGGACAGATTTCTGGTTGAAATATCATTCCTCCCACTACAGAGGAATGCCTAGGCTAAACATGGATTCTATTTTCCATGTTCAAAGCTGTCAAGTTGCATCAAGTGTCATCAGATTCAGATTCAACCATGGCTATTTTAATAGTTATTTGCCTCGAATAACTCAATACACTTGAAATCTGGTGGATGCCCAATGCTGGTGTGAAACGGGTACTCAGGACCCTTCTCATATTATTCTTGACTGCCTTCTGATTTCTACTGAGAGGAACAAACTCATGCACATGATACCACATAATGAGCGCACTTTACTGAGATTGCCATAGTTTAAAGACAGGCTACAGGTATTCTGCCAATTAGAGACTGACACAGGCATTGGCACCCAGACCTGGTTTAAAAATCAGGGCCATCCCACCTCAATCCTACCCCAATCAATATGACCATGAACAGGACCCACACCATAATAGTATGACCACTATAATTTTATAAATCTACTAACGTACTTTATCACTCAGCGGCTGATATCACTCAACGGTGGATTTCCTTAAACAGCAACCACATAATCAATTTTTCTAACAACAACACACCCTATTGAATAGTAATCACCAGAGATTGAAAATATAAGCTAATCTGTATTATTTGGATACGTTAATTGATAGTTCTCTGCTTGTCTGTATATACTACATGGTGTTTAAGATGGCTTTGCCCCGGCTGGGAATCCCCTTTATTCATAGATTCAAACCTCTAACTGCCTTAAATATTACTTGTCACATAACAAAACTTGGAATATGGTAAGAGCAAATGTGCACCATACTTTCTTTTATTTTTTTCTCCACATTCCAACCCCTATGGTGCTTCAAACTCATCCAAAGTATTGTAAATTAGACCATTGAAAAGTCTGAATTTACATATGTCTATGTACCCATCAATAACTTTTTAATCACAGTAAAAAACATAAAATAAACAACTATTATAATAAAATACAATAATATTTACAATTTTTCTTGTTTGGAAGCCATGAATTTGCATATTAATAGGTGTTTATGACTGCCATGGCTCAAATGTTGAACAGCAGCAGGTAAAGAAGCTCTCGCACCCATATCAAGCTTCTACATGACATAAATTTAGTTTTATAACAGTCCACATATTGAAAACTCCGATTATGCTTTATTTGAGTCTACTAGTGAGTCATTAATTCTTTATGCACAATATTTACCGAATGTGGATCCTCCGTGATCCCGCAATAAAAGATCAATCATTTTGTCAACACCAGCTATTTTCTAGAAAAAAAAGCGCATGACTACTAGATTCATGCACACTAAGAATTTATTTTTTTGGTAGATTGAATGTATTTTGTGCTTTTTGGTAGAGTAAGTTGGCTCTGTGGCCAGTCATTTAGTCACTTTACAAAAAAGCTTTACTGTCAGCTGTATAGCTCATCTTTCTGAACACTTTGCATACTAGAAAAATTGCCTAAACTTGCAAAGCAAATATAATGCAATATAATGCTGTACATTTGTGCTAATAGTACAGTTGTAAAAAATATTATGCATTGAATGTACGGCACATCAGGAATCCGCCGCTGACTGATATCAGCCGCTGAGTGATAAAGTAAGTTAGATAGACAAGACCAAATATTCCGGAGAATGATAGAGATATTTCTATTTTGCTTCTTCTTTACTCTTATAACTTTTTTATCATTTTGCTTTATGTTTGGTGGGTATAAGTGTCAGGGAGCAGCTCAAGGGAATGTTTCAGAGTAGCTATGTAAACGCCATAACTTTACAGGTGCAATATATCGATGGACCAAAAAAAAAAAAATGGAACGTTGACGACAGTGTTGGAAATACATGTCATGACGCGGCTGCTGGTGTTATATCTTGAAACAATAAACAGCGACACGGCCGGAACAAAAATCGCGGTGTATTGAAAAAGTGGCTTTGGGTTACTTATGTAGAACTATAGCAATAACAAGCTCACAGTCCGCGGGTTCTTCAAAAACAATCTGACGAAATCAATACACAATTCGGTAAAACTGCTGCTCCATCAAGCAAAGTAGCTACAGTTTGAACAGACTCATGATGGCCAACGGTCTGTTTAAAGCCGCTTATAATGCTAATTTCAATCGCAACACATGCACAAATGTTTGACAAAGACATGAGGTGCGTTGATGTAATTCAAGGTTCAAAGCATGAATAAGCATGAATAAGTCATGGAGTGAGAATAAATTGAGTGATTTCCAAAGAAAAGCAAGTTCAACAATAAGAATTCAGAAAGATTGAAAAGGTTGTCTGTCGCAGCTTGATGAGGTTGGTTGGCATAGTGACTAATGCAGGTTACAGGAGTTATTTCAATTCACAACGATTCTAGTAAAAGGTATACACTTCACATCAAACACGGTATTAAACACAAACCTCAAAAATTATACTGATAAACTTGCAGTGTAGCTGACAACTTTCACCCGATGAGCAGTTACACAAAGCCTGATCACTGCTGTAGAATGCGAGTAAACAGCAGATATTTTGTAGGTGACAAATCCAGCTTTTCTTAATGGTTTAATAACTTAATGACAATATTCAGACATTTTAACCTTTTGAAGACTGAAGGTTAAAAGTGACAGACACTCTGCGCGTTGAATAGTATAATAAATCCGATTGACAGACAAAAAAGAAAGAAGCGTCCGCACAAACTATAATCCGGTCGTAACTAATTACCCCGGATTTTCCTAGAACTCGTACAGACGCAATGTCTTCTTTCTAAAGATTACAGTTTTTTTTATTATTGTAATTATCGTGGGTATTACAACTTCTTATTGTTATTTTAGTTTTCTTTTTTATATATATTTGTTAATATTGGTTGTGGGATAGTTGAGTCATTCTTGTAATAAAATACCTAGATTGAATAGAGTAGAAGTGATTGTTGTAGAGGTAGTGGTATACATTTCAGGAAGAAAGATACAGAGTATATAATAGATTTACAAGAAAAATGGAATAAAAGGGATATATGAGAAAAGGTCAATTAAGAAGATGCTGATCAAACATACTTAGACTACCAAAGACGGCAGATTGTTTGGGTACGGTCTTTTCAACTTTGGCGAATGGTTTCCAAAACGACCTTGACTGTTTCAAAAAGCCGTCAGATGACAAAAGACCGCGGTCAATGCCTATATATGTAAACTCGTCGTTAGGCGCCCAGGCAAAGGCTTGGTGTGATAACGAGGCGTAGGACGGTGGAGGGGAAGTAGCGGAGAGAGTGTGTGAGCGGAGAGTGCAGTCGCGGGAAGCGGACCAGAGGGAAGTAGGGGAGGACCAGAGGATGGCGGAGATGGGAGCGGAGTGGACGCTGTCGAGGACGTGGGCGGGGATGTATTTTCTGTAGAGGGAGTGGATGAGGATGCGGTAGTCGCCGACGGAGAGCGAGGTTGATGCGATGTTGAGGGCGAGGGATGGGCGGGAGGAGGGTGGAGGAGGAGCCCATTTCGCTGATGCGACGGGGCCTGCTGCTGATACTGTTCGGAGGGGCAGTGACTGCAAGGAAGAAGAGGAGGAGGAGGAGGAAGAAGAAGAAGACAGACGACGGAGGTCCCAGACGCGGATGGCTCTGTCGCGGCCGGCGGAGAGGAGGCAGTCGAGAGAAGGATGAAAGTCGAGTGCGAGGGCGGGACCGGCGTGCGCTGCGAGGGAAAAGACGGGCTGGGCGAGGTTTCTAGCGTCGTAGGAAGACAAAGCACCCGAGTCGAAGACGGCAGCGAAACGGGCGCCGTCGAGCGGAGAAAAGAGCGCGCGACGAGAGGCGGCGGGACCAGCGACGGCGGCGACGTTTTGCTCCGAGCGCAGGTCCCAGTAGCGCAGGACGCCGTCGTGGCCGGCTGAGAGTAGTAAATGCGGGCTGAATGCGTTTGTCGCGAGGGCCGTGAGCGGACTTGCGCATGTTTTGCGCGATACGAGGCGTCTGGTGGTCCTTTTGCTGGCGACATCGCGAAGCACGACCTGGCCCGGACGAGCAGAGTCAACTGCGGCCAGCGACGACGAATACGGCCCACGCAGCCAGACCAGGTCCGCGATGTGTCCGCTGTTATTATCGTCGCCGTCGTCGTTCAAAGAACAAAGCGTCCTGCGCGCGGAGGTGTCGACGATGGTCAGACACCCGCGGCCGGCACACGCCATCCGCTGCGAGGGCGCATGCTCCAGTGCCAGCGCTGTCAGCGGCGACTCGGCGGCCGCGACGACGCCGTCCATTGCTGACACTGATCGGCAGTAGTCAATTGACAGTAAATAGAAGAGCAGAAGAGTAGAAGAGAAGAGAAGAAGCCGCCGCACTTTCAGTATCGCAGTCAATCGTCAATACGCCATGAAACTGATCAAGAAAAACATCGCGAAAACAGGCGAAGGCAGCGTCCGGATCGAGCCCGAGCAGCCCGAGGATCTGTGGCTGGCGTTCAATTTATTCGTCGCTGGCGATTTGCTCACCGCGCAGACCTTTCGGCGTGTTGGCGACGACCTCGACCGTGATTCTTCTTCTACTCTTAATACCACTACGTCTTCGTCTAAGAACTCGAAACGGATATCATTAGTTCTCTGTATTTCTGTCACGAAAACACACTACGATGGCGAGTCGGCAACCGTCCTCGTCTCCGGCACCGTCGCGGAGCAGTCGCCTCATGTGCGCATCGGCCAGTTCCACACCATTGAACTCGCCGTCCACAGACAGTTCACTCTGTTCAAATCTGTACTATCGCCCTGGGACTCTGTTGCTCTAAAGACGCTTGCCGACGCATGTGATCCTGCCGCTGGTGCGGACGTCGGCGCTGTTGTTCTTGAGCCTGGGCTGGCGAACGTGTGCTTAGTCTCCGAACACACGACTGTTCGACGTGCCCAAGTCGAGCTGGCAATCCCTCGAAAGCGGCCTGCTGCGACCACCGCCAAAGCCCACGACGATGCTCTAACGAGATTCTACGACCGCGTTTGCACAGCCTTACTCCGCGAACTCGACATCGCAAACCTCCGAGCCATCGTCCTCGCATCACCAGGCTTCACCGCCGAACGTCTCTACAAACACCTCCTCACTCGCGCCGAAAAAGACGTCTCGGACCCAATTAACCGCAACCTCCTCCGCAATAAATCCAAATTCGTCGTTGTGCACTGCGCTTCCGGACATATCCACGCTCTCAACGAAGCCCTGCGGCAACCACAAGTTCGCGCGCTCCTAGCTGATACTAAATACGCTCGCGAAGCCCAGGCTCTTGATACCTTCTTTTCGGCATTAAACGCTGCTGATACTGTCTACGCGTGCGCATGCTACGGTCCTAAACACGTCGCGGCTGCTATCGACGCCGGCGCGGTAAAGACGCTTTTAATCTCAGACAGACTATTTCGAAGTCACGATGCGAATTTACGAAAACATTACGTGCAACTCGTGGATCAGGTCGCGAGCGTTAATGGGAACGTACTTGTATTTTCATCAATGCACGAGTCTGGGAAACAACTCGACCAATTCACCGGCATTGCCGCGATTCTTTCATATCCTCTTCCTGAACTCGACGACATCGACGACTCCTCCTCCTCCTCCTCCTCCTCCAACGATTAAGACGCCTCGACTAATCACTCATAAACCCCTCTATATAACTATAATACCAACACCGTCCATCATAAGCCCGTACCGCGTCCTGCATCAACCCATAAACCACACCCATCTTCGCCCCCGTCCTCGCCGTACTCTTAATCCTCCTCCACGGCAACCCATGTCTCCACGCATACACGCCCCCGACAACCGCTGCTCCCACCGCCGTATTCAAAAAGTCTACTTGTCGTCTAACCGCATCTAACCCCGCTTCAACACCAAACAACACCGCAGCAAACCCTGCGCCGCGGATAGTAACTCGTACACCTTCTTTCATCCCCGCGTGCGCCATAACGTAGTTTTTCCGCTTATGGTAGAAATACCAACCTTGTACATTCTCCGGTAATCGGTGTGAATTCTCTGCTAAATACCGAAGTCCGGCGGTACGTGCACCTAGGTACATACCGAATGGTGCTGATATCGCGGCGGCGAGGATCGTGAGCGCGGGAACGCGGACGAGCGGGGTGATGCTGAAGCGGTATTTGTCGTTTATAAGTTCTTTTTCAAGTTCATTTTTGTCTAGCGAAAAGACTTGTTCTTTTCTCTCTGTTTCGGCCATTGTGTCGTTCTTGTGCAAATTGACTCGTCCACTTCTCCCAACTTCTTCCTTACTCTCTTCTCCCAACTACAACTCCTCCAACAACCACAACTCTTCACTCGCGACAACATGTCCCGCAAACCATGGGGCATCCGCCACGGCTCCAACGGCACCCGTCTCGACCCACACACCCTCCCTCGTCCCGAACCTTTCTCCTACGGCCACAAGCGCGTGCGCAACTTCATCTTCCGCATGCGCGACTACTTCCTGCTAACCCTTCCTGACCTTCCCGACCGCACATTAATCCAATCTTTTATTTTATTTCTACAAGGACCAGCGTTAAGTTGGGCTGTCTTGACGGTTGGAACGGATGGGGCGTTGGAACGGTATCAGTTTAAAGATGACTTTGATTTGTTTTTAGCGGACTTTGGCGATGTTTTTGGCGCATCGAGTTTACCTGCGCCAAAGACCATCTCAATTAAACAAAATGAGTCTTCAGTGGATGAATACATCGCGAGATTTTATACTGTACTTTCATGGATTGACGATCGGCATTTATCACTTCCGAGTGTGTTTTATAATGGATTAGCAGAGTCGTATCGGAAATTACTTGTTGAAGAAACGACTTCGGAAGCAGCGCTTTTGGCGATGGATTTGACCGCGTTGGTTGTCAAACTCAGGGCTGTGGATGCGAAGATTCAGGCAGAGAAAATTGAACGTGGGGAGAAAAAGTTTGATTGATTAATTACTGTTTGTTTGATTGAATAGCGTGGTTTTTATTTGTGGTTTTGGGATCGGTATTGCATTTACTTTTTTTTTGATTATGGAATGTTAATGAGTTTGAATAGTTTGAATATATATTCATTTGTATATAGTAAAAGAATGTCATGTAGACATTAATTGCTTTTAGTTTATTTACCCATGGTTATTTCATGTTTTCTCTGATCTGTGGTCTATAGTTACAGTATTGTTACATTACCTTGTTGCTTTCCTTAGTACATAATTGATACATAACTGATACATAAGTTCATAACTGATGCATATCTACATTACCACAATAGTTTATTATAATTGACTAAACTCGATGATTCAACATATTCCTGACAGTACGATTGTGATAAATCCTGAATTCTTTCAACTACTCGACATTTATTGCAAACGGTTTGCATTGACCTTTTCTTTGTCATAGAAAGATCCAGGGATTCAGCTTTTATAAAAGATGAGTTGATGTAATATTGACTTTGTGCTTTACAAAAGTTGATTAACTGCATGTATAGTTGTTGTCTGACAGGAATTGGAGAGACAAGTTGTATTAAAAGTTAAATGTGAATTAAATCTGTTGTATTCTACAATGTTTGAAGAGTTCAGTTTTCATTGGCCGAAGG
This sequence comes from Myxozyma mucilagina, assembly GCA_030571435.1. Taxonomy (NCBI): domain Eukaryota; kingdom Fungi; phylum Ascomycota; class Lipomycetes; order Lipomycetales; family Lipomycetaceae; genus Myxozyma; species Myxozyma mucilagina. The sequence goes on from JAJLXV010000059.1 coordinate 68,499, forward strand.
AGGTAGTGAAGATGGTTTTAGTAAATAGCTGAAATGTACTCAAACTACTTTGAAATACGTCATCATCTCAGTTTTTGCTCACTGGTAACCATATCATCAGAATCTCCTACAAAAGCTCAGCTGCTATACCACAAAGCCAGAGGACCCATCTCGGGCCACCTACATGAAATGAACAATGGCTGTTTGCTTCCATATCACGTAACCCGAAAAAAGCTGCTTTGAGAAATTAGGTCAAACACTTCATTCCCCTTAAAAAGATCAAAGTATTCAGCAATTTTAGAAACAAGTTGATGCATTGCTGACTTTTATGCTTTTCACATGTTGTTTCACAGCGGCATATATAGTTGTTGGCTGACTGGGTTTTGAATATTGTAAAGATGCATTGTGGTAAATTTTGACATGTGAAGTAATTTCAATGGTGTTTCATTATGTCTGGGGAATTCGATTTTCATCAACTGAAGGAGGTGATGAAGGTTTTTTAATAGTGAACGGAAATGTACTCAAACTATTAGAGCTCATGATATTCAGTTTATTGCTTGCCAACTCAAGCAACTGATGATGTCTTATTAGGGATGTCACCCGAGAAAAAATAATAAGGGTTTTCTGAGAAAACTTCACTTCCGGTCCAAAATTTTGGACTGCAGATGATCCGGGTCGACCCGCAAATTTGTTAACTCAATTCATGTCCCAAGCAAAAAAAAATGCTGAAAATGAAAAAAACAAAAAAGAGTAGTTTCTTTTCATCAAAGTGAGATCTAATAATACACTAAACGAAGTTTTAGATCTATAAGGAACTGCCATTATGGAAGAGATTGATTATTCTGAAGATTCTGTATCTATACTGTCAGATGGCACCACAGATAATTCAACATTGGATATCGAAGAATTGTCTACAACTGAAGTCTCTTCAAACACTAGAGTGACTAGTACAGGTTGCCAAAGCAGTATTCTTTGGACAATTTTTCAGATTAATAAAGGTAAAACCAGTGTCAAATGTGTGTTGTGTGACAAGAAGTTCCAGTACAATAAAAATGGCAGCACAAAGAAGATGCTCCATCATATCAGAGTCAAACACCACCACATGCTGAAAGTACTTTAAACAAACGATGTTGGATAAGTTTGGCATGACGACCAAGATTGCGCTAAACAAAGAATCAGTACTTGATGCAGTTGCAGATTTTTTGCATCGAAAACATGGCTTTGTATTCTTTTGTTTCAAGCAGTTCCTTCAAAAGACTTGTCAACCTGTTCAACTCAATTGCAGCCAGTCTCTTGCCATCAAGACAAACTTTGAGTGATCATATAATGTCGTCATACAATATGAAGAAAGAAATACTTATTGCTTTGCTGGCTGATGAGGTTTCAATCGGATTGACCTTTAATGTCTGGACGTCACCAGAAATGACATCTTACATGGGAGTAAGTGCTCACTTCATTACAAAGGATTTTGAATCAAAAGCAATTGTACTGTCGTTGGATGAGGTGGAGGGTTCTGATGATGGTAAAAACCTTGCAAATCATCTTATGATGGTGATTGAGGAATTTGGAATTGAAGATAAAGTGGTGTCTATTACTTGTGACAATACAGAGAACAATGACACTTTTATGTTGGCATTGGATTATGAGAAGGGTACTCATGTTTGTTGTGCTACTCATATGATCAATTTGTTTGCCAAAGCTGTCCTCGAGAAGTTTGATAATGTCGATAACAGACAGTTTGGAGTCATTGACAAAATCCGCAAGTTTTCAGTTAGAGTCCATGGAAGCTCAGTCATGCAGCAAGACTTCAAGCAAACTACATCACTCAACTCTCTGCCTCCTCTTGATGTCAAGACCAGATGGAACTCTGCATTCTATCTTTTAACATTTTGTCTTGAAGTAAAGGATCAGATAAACTCATTCATTGTTCTCAAAGGTGATAAGTGGGAAATTAATGATCTTGCTATATGTGAATCAGAATGGAATGATGCCCAATTGATTGTGCATTTATTGAAAGGGGCAGAAGACATGACACTCTTATTTGGTGATGAGCACAATGGTGGTATAGCATATTATTATAGTGTTATCATTGCCTTTTCTGAAGATATCAGAAACAGGTTGCAAGATGCTCGGTTTGAAAGCTTGCACGATGTTCTTATCAATGTGCTGTCTGAGGTGGATCAGTATGTGAAGAAAGTGGCAGGAAATCAAAAAATTTTAGTATGTGAAGCACTCCGCCCTGGAACAATCATGCCGACACATGATCGACACCGGATCTTGAGTGAGGTTGCAACACATACTACAATTGATATTCAGCCTTTTAGCACTGCTTCATTTCTTAGTAAAGTGACTGCCCCTGTCACAACTTTAAGTTTGAATGATGAGATCTCTGAGTTGTGTTCACTGCCACCTCATAGAAATGTCATTGAATTTTGGAAGAATAGATCAAACCTCCCTTCACTCAAGGCATTGGCAAGAGATTACCTGGCAATCCAACTATCTTCAGTAACATATGAATGCATGTTTTCGAGATGTGGTGGATACATCTCAGATACAAGACAGAATCTATCTCCAGACTCTTTGAGAGCTCTTCTATGTTCGCATAGCTGGCTATTGTCAGATATAAATCTTTCTGATGGTACTCAGAAAGTATATTAATTGGGCTTTAATGTATGACATAATTGTATTAATTTATGTACCTATTTAAAGAACTATATTTTCATATTACTGTGAATAGCACGGTTTATGCAATTACACATCATTCATACAACTATAATAACAAAAGTCTAAAGCATCAATCAGCGTAAATAAGGACTTGAACATCAGTCATCCCTTAAAAATTTTAAACTGTATATATTTATAGAGAGAGAGATCATACATAGAAACAACCCGCTTTTTGTTTAAGGGTTTTGCCTGCAATTTATACATTTGTCTTTATCACAGTCCAAAATCTACATTGGCTCTGCTGATTTCTGCTTTATAAACAAGTTGTGTAGGTGGCTCTGGTTTTTTAAATTGAGCTGAACTGCATAAAATATATTGTGCCTGACAGTATTTTGTTGGAGTTCTCTAATCAAGTACCTATATGATGTATCTTGTATCAGCATCTTTTGTAAACACATGCCGCGTTAATTGATTTGATATCAAAAGCAGATGGAGAACACTTTTTGTGTGTTTGAATGGAGAGTGCATTTGGGAGAAGTAGTCTGGAGCAATAACGTTTTTTTAACAAATCACTTAGAATTGACTATACAGTCCCTTGCTCAATACTGCTTCAATTTAAATTACAGTTACTGTCGACATACTTCAAGTCATATGCATTCAAGTTACATCTATTTACTTATACTCACATCTACTCTTCCCAACAGTATCACGCCCACAAAAATAGCAAAAATAGCACTCGCAACCAATATCGGCTTTGCATACTGATTCTCACTACTGTACTTGTATGTGACAAAAAGCTCTGATCGACGATGTTCGTCAACCATGTTTCGTGCATGTAAGTTAATCGTTGGTCGGCCGTAAAAATCCAAATGTGAATAAACAACTGATCGGCTTTCGTTTGCACCTTTGTATGTAGAGTCAACGGAGAGAACCTCTGCTTTTTCTGGCAAGACCACAGAAACTGTGACATCGTCGTAAATAGCGTTGACAGGTCCTTCCAACAAGGGTACGCGTAAAACATACGTATCCTCTACATTTCTCAAACTTCTGCCTAAATCGTGATTCCAGCCTAATGTGAAACTGTAGTTCCATCCACCAAACACTGGATATCGCGGTCTAAACTCCAACACAGGCGCACGAACATCATTTCGGAATGTGCTAGTGGACACATTACCGATTTCGTCGGTGAAGTACACGTCGCGGACACCCGGTTTGAGCATGACTTGAACGGCTTTTAAAGCTGAGCTGCGTTCTTGAGCCATTGTGCTTGCTTGGAATCTAATTCGCGAGAAATTGTCAGTAAGCTTTGCGCCGGCGTTGGTGATCCAGTATTTCTCTTCGGTTGATAAAGTGGCTCCAATGTGTGAAACCCATAATTCTCTTTCTAATTTTGTAACTTCAACAATCGGCACGTTGTACTCGTATTTAACAGCTAATGGTTCGTATGACTGAGCTGCAATGTCATTGTACGGTCCATATGTCAATGTGCTTCCTTCGATAGTCGGATCATCTTTCATTTTGGTATACGCATTCGCTGGCCGTTCAGCAAATCTACTATTAGCAAATCATCTCGACAATGCAATTGCACTCACTTTATCTTTGTCCGTTGCTTACTGACAGGGTACAGCGTATACACTACTCTCGAGTCTTTCCAGACCAGATTCTGCGCTTCGGCTTGTTTGATCTGTTTAGGCAATGGCTCTAATTGTTTGACAATGACACTAGCAACTTGGATTGTGGCTCCGTGTCCTGACGCCATAGGTGACCCAAATTTAACATAAGCAATTGCCATTCCATCCTTAGTCTGTGTATCCAGAATTGTGTGAGAAAGTGGAATTGCCGGTGCAGATATGTCTTCTGGTTTTAATTTGACCTCGAACAGCGCGTATTTACCAGTCGTTTCATCGTCGGATAAAAAGCTAGAATTGAGCGCAAGGTAAAAGCCAGATTGCGCTTCATCGCTTGTATTTTCAAGAATGAAGGAATATGAATCGCGAACATATGATTTCATAAGATCAACCGTTCTCAGCATGTTCTGAATGGTGAACATCTTCTCCACGGCATCGAGATCAACGCCATTTTCAAGTCCATTAACTTTAATAAAGTTAAATCCAACAAGTATAAATAATAGCAATGTAATTGTCTTCATTGTTGATTCCACAATTGCTTGTTGCGCAATTGTTGATGAAGGGCAGGGATTTCGGCCACGTCGCGGTATTACATGTTGAAAGTTACCCGGCTCTTATGTATTTACACGTCCCTCGATTTCTTTATTGAATCGGCAACAATGTCATTCAACTCAAGAGTAAGTTATACGTGCAACATGTGTCGAATTAGTATTAATTTTGTATAGAAAGTCTCTGCGGAGATAAACCGCATTTTGTTTGTGAAAAATCTTTCGTATAATGTCACATCAGCTGAACTTTACGATCTTTTTGGAAAGTTTGGTTCAATAAGGTATATTCTACTGCTCGTCGTACCTATTAGAAGTGCTTACTTTATCTTGAATGTTTACTGACAAAAATAGGCAAATACGTCTTGGCAACGCGCCAGGTACCAAAGGAACTGCATTTATAGTCTACGAAGATATCCAAGACGCGAAAAATGCTTGCGACAAATTATCAGGATTTAACTTCCAAAGCAGATATTTAGTTGTCTTATATCATCAGCCGAATAAGAATATGGGAGTCTCTGCTACTCCCGCAACTGCGGGCGCTGGAACTGAACCTGTTGAGGAAGTAGGGGCCACGCCGAGGAGGAGGATGGCGTGAAGTGGTATCTTTTATGGTTTCATACTTTCTATATTGGCGTTTTTGGTGCGGAATTTAATTTGATGTTTATTGTGTCTGTATTTATATAAAAAGACTGGCAGTAGGCGGTTGTTTCTTATGGCGGCCTTTCACAATTTAATCATTATTATGAAGAGCTCATCGAGCGCTTTAATTTTTTATGTTGAAGTGCCGATTTAAACAGCATCCTACTTCCACTAGTCCCTTGTTTGTCTGAATAGTGTCATAAATACAGTTTCGACATTAATTCGATATTTTTTGATTACGAGAGTTAAATTTTCAATATTGCTTTTTTCGTGTCTAGTAAGTGGTTCGAAAAAATATGAAGACCATCAAGTTAGAACTTGTCAAGATAATTCAAATATACTTTTGAAACTCCAAAAAAAAAATTCGCCAATTTTTACACAGTTTAATAACAGATCATGATTGCAGACGTTTACATATTTTGTGAGATTGAGCGTCTACCGACCAGATATTTGCAAGAAATTATGAATTAAGGCAGGGGTCAAATTGACGACTAACGTTTATACTAATCCGTACTGAATTTTGAGATTGTAGCTAAAATTAAATTCCCCTAAATTATAAAAAAATGCTTAAAATAGTCCCAAAATATTTTTCAAAAGTTTCACAGCATACTTTACATTTGCATGTCCAGATATTCAAGTCACTTGCCGCTTTTTGAGATTGCTCGACGTGACTCCAGACCTCCTCGGGAGCCTCGCTCTCGACGTTAATAATCTTATTTTATTTTGGATGCTAGGCCCCGAAACAAGTCTTATCGAAACTATTAAGATTCTCCAAGGAACACTAGCTTAAACACCTCAAAACCGTGTTAATTTAAAATTTGAACTATATATAGAATAAAAGTATAAATTACTATGTTTGAGCTTATTACTGCAATCCGGCGTCATCAGTAGACTTGAGCACTAAGCAGACAAATTGGGACGGCAGACTCCAAAATAATATCGCGGGCACTTCCTCAATCTCGCGAACCCCCCCCCCCCCCCAAAAACCAATTCAATCAAATTAATTTATTTAGCGCCGGGGACTCACCCCTTATACGGCGTGCAACTATCAACTTCTCACTATTCCATAACCTAGATTCCCAGTACTACATGACTAGTTTCCATGCCATCTGACTGTCCTTCCAAGCCATCCAAGGCGGTATAATGTAGCCTGCTGTCTTCTCCTGTTGCAATTTTTGAGCACTTGGGCTCATGCACGTGCACTAAGTGCGCTAGGAATGCGGGGTTTGTAACCAATCGTCGCTTCTCCGCCAATTTGATTTGATTTTACAGTAGAACTCGAGTAATGTGAGTGTACAGTGAGCGTCGCATGTCAGCGAGCGTCGCACCTTCCAATGATAGTGTACCAACAATCTTTATTTTCAACACTACAAACTCTCTAATTTAAATTAATTATGCTACGATCTGGTAGATTAAGTCGTTCTTCGTTTGGCCTGCATCTTCTAATATTATGGCCAGTGTTGCCGCATCCGCTGCAGCGCCGTGAACCTGTATGACCGCTTCCTGAAGAACCATCATCCCGTCGACTTTCAAGACCTGTTGTCTCAACCCCCTCTTTTTCTCTGGTCATGTCCACTCCATCTTGTCCGGTCAGTG